>JAEMWC010000066.1:1235000-1247500 GCA_016490735.1 Pachyseris speciosa
ACATACATACATACATACATACACACATACATACATACATACATACAAACCCTTTATTTAAACACGATGAAAGTTTAAAGCATATGCTTGTGGGGTCGTGTATATAGGATACGAATACAAATTAAAAATCAGATGAAAACATGTGAAAACTGAATTATTCACCTCGGATTTACAAGAGTAGCTGTATAGCTAATTTATCCGAGAAAGAAAAACCAATATATATATATATATATATATATATATATATATAACTTCAGGTGAGTTCCTCACTGATAAATCCAGGATAGTGCTCAACAATAATGGAGCTTGTACCAAGCCAGTATCACCACTGCTGAAAGCACTGAGACATACGTCGGCCTCATCGCCACGGAGTTCAAGACAAGATGGCGAAACCACCAGATGTCATTCAAACACGAAAGTAGAAAAAATGACACAGAAATGGCAGCTGAAAGATCAAAAGAAAGACTTCGCAATCTCCTGGAAAATTCTAGACAAGGCCAAATCTTATAGCAATATTACCAAACGATGTAAACTATGTAACACCGAGAAATTCTATATTTTATATAAACCGGACACGGCAACGCTCAACAAACGTAACGAACTCGTATCAAATTGCAGACACAAGCGAAAGTTTCTCCTTAAATTCAATCGCATCCTCAAGGACCAATCATAAGCTTACAAATGTATATTACCATTGTTATTTAAGTTTGAATTTTGTAACGATCATACTGCTGATGTATATAAACCTTAGCGATGATGAGCTGTATAAACTTAGCAATTGTACTCTTTTCTCAGACACGGCATTCATGTAAAGCAGTTTAGTTTTAGTAATTAATTCCTAGACAAAGCTGTAATTAGGCATAGGATTTTGCAATTTTTACTGATGAATTTTACCGTGTTAAAATAAAGTTATCAATCATGTTGAGCTCAGTTAACCTTTTTGAAACACCATTCACATTCTGTCGCACAGGATTACTTGCAATTTTTTTCAGGTGACAGGCGTCTTCATACACAATTGAAATGTGCTTCAAGTGGCATGCTCTCTCTGTTAGTTGCAATACAACTACAGATACACAGACTGAAATGTGCCAATACAGGGCACTTGATGTTTTGTTCCAATGATATTTGAATGTATCTTCACATATGTATGCTTATCAACAAGTAGTTTGCTATATAGAGTCCATAAATCACGTTGACTGTCATTTCTACCCAATTTATATTTTACCTTTATTAAACGGCTAACCGTTATTAAGCAGCCAGATTTCAAAGTCGCGAGTTTAGCCGCTTAAAAGAGGTCTCCCTGTATATCAAGGATAGTACAGTTAAGACCTCACAAAACACAAACACTTTTTGTTATTGCCATATCTCTTCTAGTCACCCATCAAGCATTTTTCCACTGGGAATTTTTCCAGGTTTCCAAAAAGTACCACTTTTAGGGGTTTTGTTTTCCTTCGGAGCAATTTCAGAATACCTGGCCACTTCATTTCCATGTGCCGGAGGCTTTTGAAGGACGAGGCATATTACAACGGACACCCCTCGCTTGTCACAAGCACATAGCAAAGAATTACATTTAGAGATCGCTCATCCCAGTTACACTTCTTCATTCAATTGGTGGGCACCTATACTACCAATTACAGTGATATTTTACAGTTAATCTATGCTGACCTGTGCAAGAATGATGCCAAACATAATGAAGGGTCGGTACAAAACGTGGACCCCCCTTCTGACCCCCTTCTGGACCCCCTTCTGGACCCCCTTCTGGACCCCATTCTGGACCCCCTTCTGGACCCCTCGATTTTTCTGTTGAAAAATAATAAAATGATATTTAACAGTCTTCGCTTTGGATTTCAACTTCGGCCGGTTCGTTGATAGTTACAGACAGTATTACAGTAATCGCGAACATTACCACAGCCAGTTGCCATTTTCATCCCGAGAAAGACTTGCTTTGAATTTCGCTGAATTTGCGTAGCTGACTATTGTTGTTGTTACCAAATACTTTAGAATTTTCTCGCAAAGGTTAGATAAACGTTAAATATGCAAATTACTGTTCAGCTTTCAACTGGGTTTCGAAGAATGTGAACCGAGCTCAAAAACTATCTTTTTTTCTGTTTGGATTAGAATAAGCACTGCTAGTTGATGTTATCACTGCAGCAAAAAGGTGAGCAATGTTTTCTTCCACGCTGGCAAAATATGTTCGAAAGCTTGCTCTGAAAATCCGCTGAATGATGATGGCATGAAATATGATCACTCTGGTTGCCTAGCACGTGACATTAATCTGCCACCGATAATATAATTTTCACATTCTCCGAAAGCCAGTTGAAAGCTGAACAGTAATTTGCATATTAAACGTTTATCTAACCTTTGCGAGAAAATTCTAAAGTATTTGGTAACAACAACAAACGTCAGCAACGCAAATTCAGCGAAATTCAAAGCAAGTCTTTCTCAGGACGAAAATGGCAACTGGCTGTGGTAATGTTCGCGATTACTGTCTGTAGCTATCAAAGAACCGGTCGAAGTTGAAATCCAAAGCGAAGACTGTTAAATATCATTTTATTATTTTTCAACAGAAACATTGAGGGGTCCAGAAGGGGGTCCAGAAGGGGGGTCCACGTTTTGTACCGACCCCATAATGAAGCTTACTTTAGAGAAGCTTACATTACAAAAAATTACACCAGTAATATTACACAGCAAAAGAGGTTCTTTTGGTTGGCTACAACATTCAAGAAACCTCCAAGATATCGCTTTTAATGACAAATTTAATGTAACAAATGTTTACCTCGTGTCCAAAAGAAAATAAACACTGTAACAGTCTTTCTCAATCCGCATGAAGTGAAGATTTACAAATTCAGTGTTGCGAGGATGCGAGTGGACTTGAACGAGGAACACATCCAGTACCAGTCTCTCTCCAAAGTATGGTGCGCCTTGCTCAATTGAATACTTTGGTTTCTTTGCAAATGCAAGGCAATCTTTTAGCCTTCACTAACAAATACAAATGCCTTTAAAGGCAAAAAAGATTCGTCGTGCCAGCATCAGATGTGGTTATCTACAACACATTGCTGATTTCGATCGACGATCAATTGACAAAATGCAAGGCATATATCTTTCACGTGCTTTCACTGTACCAAACAGCAGTCTAGCTGTAAACTTCAGCGATAACGCGGTCTTGTGTTCAGGGTAACTACAACAACACATGGATTTGTGAGTACACCGATATTCTGATTCATGTATTTATGACTTTGCATTTTATTATTGCTTTTTTGCCATTCTCATTCACTTCTATAATGAGAATAGCAAAAATGGGTCATTATTTCTTCAAGAGTAGACTGCAAAACTGGCGTATTTTTGCGTTGGTCGAATGCGAGGGGGACGAACTCGTCAAGCGAAAGGTTTGGAGCGAGGGTGAAAACGTAGCGTGAGACTGGGTAAAGACAGCCTCACACAGGCATGTGAGGCTCGCGCGCAAAGCGAGCGTGAATTCGCGCCTTCAAAAAAAAAAAAGCAAAACGAAAATAAAAACCGACTGTTTTGTAGTCTGCTTCAAGAGTTACATTTGTTATTAACTAAACTACTTAAGTATAAATCTACTACTTTCTATCACTAATGTCGTTCTCTGTTTGGCCATGTTACTCACTATCTATTCTGTGATAGGTAGTGAGTATCAGCTGTCAACGACATAGCCCCCCCCCCCCCCAACTTCTTCCAATTTTTGGAGTACCTGTAAAGAGGATTTGGATAATTTACTTCCTTAGTTTTGAACGACTAATATATCTATGCAAAGCAAGAATGTTATTCGCTCTGAGACACTAGTAGACTACTAAACAATTAGACTGTTTGCTCTCCATGTGGGATAGATGATTGAAGCTTCACTGTCGTCACCAATCACACAAAAGAAACCTTAAGCTCATAATGTAATAACTATTGTAAATATTAGTGTAAATAACTGAAATACCAAATGGACTCTTAGACTTTGGAGCTCTTTAACCACCTCTTCCACTGCTTGTAACTGACGTGACGAATTTTCCAATTGTTTGCAATTTTTGTTATTTTTCACAGTTTTTGCAAAAATCGCAGTTTTCGTTGAGGTCCTCTTGACCTCTTCTTCTGCTGCTTTTCACTGACTCCATGAATTTTCCGTCAGTTTCTCAGAATTCGCAGTTTTCTAAATTTTCGCATTTTTCGTTGGGGCCCCCTCAACTTCCTCGTCTACTGGTTTTCACTGACTCGAGCAATTTTCCATTTTTTCACAATTTTCGCAAAATTCGCAGTTTTCGTTAAGCCCCCCTCGACCTCCCCGTCGGGAATGAAGCATAAAACCACTCCAACCACTTATAGTTAACAGACCTCTAAATTGGCGTCTTTCCACTCTTTCTCGTCCTAAAGCAACATTGCTAAATTGCTTTACAAAGTTTTTTTTTTTATAGGAATATTGTTTTTCCGGCCCAGGCTGAATATTCCTATTTTTCTGTCGACTTTAGGCTGAAAATATTCTTGTAATATTCTTAATTATAGCTTATGACATTTCCGTTTAAGGACGTATTGGGGTATCCCATTACAAGTTAAGTGTTTGCTATTTTGTACTGCACAAATTCATTACATGTACCGATCATCATTGAACATTTGGCTATTGCTAGCTAGTTAAAATAAAAAGTTAAGTAAAAACATATCATTATATGATATTTTAAGATTTTCAACGCACGAAATTATATTCCTTTCACAATTTCAGCCTCAGATTTATTCTTAAAATATTCTTAAAATCTCGCAAATTTCATCCTCGATATTCTTATAAAATATATTCTTATAAAAAAAAAAAAGAGTGTAGTACACGAATTTAAGAGACAATCTCAATACCTATTCGAGAACCCTTGCGAAATGGAGGGCAACCGTGCAACTATTACGAAATTATGTACGTGCCAAAACTGTGACTTTGTTTACCTTCATCCAGAGGAAGTTTTAATTTAAACACCCGAGAACCAATATCCAGGAGTTAGTGATATTGATGAGGTAAATACGATGAAGTCAGTCGAACAAACCGCACTCGAGTGCCAGGCCAACTGGATATCTATACTTCCTCCAACGCACGTGATTTGTTTTGTAGGTCTACCGGTAGACTTTTGATCGCAATGTCTTGATACGAAATGACCATTTTAATAAATTATGGTTCTCGTGCAGTTTTTCCACTTCTATTTCCCCGCTTTTTACTCTAGCATAGCCCCCGTTGAGATGAGAACCCGGTTTGCTTTGGATTTGCATTGCTTCGCTCCGTGATTGACCAGCAAAACACGTGCCAGTTGCTCAGCAAGAAATGAAAGTCAAAAAAAAAAAAAAAACCAATCGCGACTTGCAGTTCAGGGGTGCATTTTCCCGCGCCTTGCGACGGTCACGTGTAATTGATTTCTGATTGGCTCATTGCGCCTTTGGCCTCTGTTGTAATTGGCCAGAGTGGTTGCTTTGGCTTAACTGAAAACTGCTCCAGTTCATCAGCGATTATTGCCAAATTATTTTCCTTATAAGTCTCACAAGGAGTATCTGATTCGATTCGTTAAAGTCACAGTGAGAAGCATAACATTGACAGTTGCAAGTATTTCTTTGCAACTACTTCTGCGTTCCGAGCAAGAAAGTGTTTTAGACCCTAACAAACTTTGTGCCACGATATTGCGATTTGTGGCTTTGCCACATCCTGGAGTCTACCAGATCTTGTTTGTATCTGTAACCATGCACGTAATGCAATATCCGTGCTTGGACAAGTTTTGTCCGCGTTACTTCTCTTCCAGAAATTACGAGGCAGTCCCTTTGCAAAACAGCCGGAAATCACCTGACGTTTTTCTTTGCTGTTCTGTTGCTATCCTCATGTTGCACAACCAAAATACTATTATAACGTTCGTTTGGCTTAAGCTAATGTTTATGTAAATGAACACGCCATCACCACTGCCCGCTAACCCCCCTCCCCGCCCCCCTGCCATACCAAGGTCAGCCAATTTACTCACCAGCTTCTTCTCTATGTTTATACCGTCACAGGACTTGAGGGAAACGACATGTCCCAGGCACCAGAGTACCAATTGAGGAAGGCTCTATTTAGCACCTATAACAAAATGGTGCGTCCTATGCTACAACCATCTGACGTCATTAATGTCACTTTTCAAGTGGATTTTAACCAACTGAGTGAAGTGGTAAGCAAGCGTCCTTAACCTGTCTCCCACCGCCATGCCCTTTAAAACGCATTCATGGAGTTGTAATCAACTGAGTACCTTCAATGAAACCAAAGCGAGTGCAACTACTCTACTCAAAATGACAACAGACACAAACTCAGTTAATGTACTATTCAGTTCATGTAGCGATGCCGAGCACGGAAAAACACTTTCGAACAAACGGCGATTCGTTTTGATTCCCGTATTTGAAAGAGTGGTGGGAGTACTCATTGACCAATCAAAGAGTGCAGTCCAGCAAAGGAGTTCCACTCTCGAATGAAATAAAATTAAACAGGAATGAAAGGGAGAGTCTTTTGGTTTTTATTACGTTGCGTACGACTTGGAATCGAATATGAGTAGTGTATTTGGGTGATGTATTGACACCGAGGTAAGCGAATACCGATGAACCATATAATAAATGAAATACTGAATTTGACAGTCGGTAAAAGACATTGATAAGAAAGTAATGACCATTTGTCCACTTGTTACAGTACTTCTTTGTTTCTTTCCATGGTTAGGATAACAAAGGTCAAGTCATCCACACAGAAACCAAAATCACACAGGTAAAATAATGAACTTAATATGATTAAATTGTGATGCTGAAGTCCTTCAGAACGGGACTGCAGTGTTACCTGCCAATATCCTCTTCTATTCAAATTAGCTATCAATTTGATCTAACTCTGATACTGATGACTATTTTTTGGAAATCGACCGATCTTTCCATTCCCTGTCATCCTGTTATAAGCCATACCATTCCATTCTTGTTAGCTACAATCTTTGGACAATTGAAACGAAAAATTTAAGACCACCCCTCCCCCAATTTCAATAATGGAAAAAAAATTACACGTTTTGGTTTGAGCGCAAATTCATGATTGAAATAGAAGGAGGGGTGATCTTATTGCTCTTTTTATTCTGTCTAAGGTTTTAGCACTTCAGTCTTCATGCTACAATACAGACCCGCATATGAAAATAATTAGATGTAAAGATCCTAATGGGGAAAGTTTAGTCAAATTTCGCCCGTCTTCCAAATAGACAATATTCGTATTCTCGGTATTGAACTGGATCTAGCATGAAGTGGAGGCTCTTGCGGGGGAATCTTTTCATATGTAATTGTATTTCCCCGCAAGAGCCTCCACTTCATGCTAGATCCAGTTCAATACCGAGAATAGCCTCCACTTCGTGCTAGATCCAGTTCAATACCGAGAATACGAATATTGTCTATTGTTCTCATCCAATAAATGGTTAATGGGAACGCACATATCACATAGTCTCATGGCGGTTTACAGTTCTTCTCTATCTCGATCTGATGGGGTGACGTTCACGATATTTCGATTGAATCTAAAGTCAGACAAAAGTATTCATGACAAAGTTAGAGTTTTCCAAAAGAAACCAAGGGATTTATGATCGGATATTTTAAGGCTATTTTATATGATGGTAATAAAGAAACTCCTCTTAAACTAAACACGTTTTTACAGAACGTATTTTATAAAGGTTTCCTTTCTGGTGGTAATGAATTATTTCCAAAACTCCGCAAATAGACACTAAAGGAAAAAGGTTTCTTTGACTTAGTATGATTCGATCGGTACCAGGTTAAGGACAAAGCTCTTCTCTGTAAGAATGAGCATACTTCATTCCGCTGTTGGACATTCCTTTGCTGGTGCATAATTTCAGTTATCTTTTAAGGATGTGCCAATGAAATGACCTCAACAACAACAAGTTTATTGAAATGTTAGCATAGAAATGACAGTTTCGGCATCCCGCGAATTGCTATCGCTATTCGAGGCCGACAAATGATTGCTTCTTTTCCTCCTCTGTTAATTTTAGATCTGGACTAACCCGTTCCTGCAGTGGAATCCTTTTGATTATGGGGGAATAAGACATATTCTTGTGGCGCCAAACGAGATATGGGTCCCAGACATCGTGTTAGAAAACAAGTGAGCTCTCTTTTCCTTCCTAAAAATAACAGATGAGTTTAGATTATTGCTGATAACTACTTAAGTTTCAAGGAGTGTTCTTAGATTTCATAAGTTAGAAAGTTAAGCATCATTCGGATAACATTAGTGATACATAGAGCGTTTTCGTTCACGTGACTACCAGCCATATTGGTTTACTGAAACAAAATAAAGTATTTTCATAAAAATAGAGTTCAATTCCTAGAGGTTTAGTTTGGGACACCAACATGGCCGCCGTTTCTTTGTTTTGGGACACCAACATGGCCAACGTGACGTCATGTGAAAACACTCTATAAAAAATCAATCCTACTATTCATTTTATCAATAGTTTATAAACTTGTATAAATCATACTCTGAATAACTCTCAAATGTTTGGGTAGACAGTCTACCAGCACAAAAGGGGTTGTTCTAAGAGATAAGAGGCGGCTCCTACGGTCACCTAGTCACTATTTCAATTTTGCTTATATCTTGGTCTAAATTGTGTCAAAGTAGGGTGCGCGTCCACACACCTCTCCCTCCCTAACACAACGACGATGCTCGAAGAATCTGGATTGTGATTTACTTGATGGTACTCAGTCATGTAGCAGGCAATTGAACAGGGACCGGTGGCGTCAAAAGATGCTGGCTTCAGTTACAAGTCATTATTTAGCTAGGACATACTTTCTGCAATTTCGTATTTTTCCCAAATTTATCCAAACGTCACCAAAACCAGCAGAGGAACCGTACCTTATTAGAGAAAAATGAAATTTATCCTACAAAACCTGTCAGACAATGCTTGCTGACTTACTTCAAACATTGTGTTCGAGCTCTTGTTTAAGTGCTTTATGGTGGGATCCTTTGGGGTGAATCGGATGAATCCTTTCCATGGGTGGATTCCGCGATTCCTTTCGATGCACCATGATCCCAGTAATCTTGGTTCATTGATCCTGATCTGGATCATCCCAAAGGAACGCACCCATACATATGTTGACTGATCCTTGTAGAAATCCAAGGTGCTAAACTAAAGAACTACTCGTTCGGTTTTGTCTATCTCTTCATACTTTGTTTTTGTTACTATCCGCCTTTCTGTGTTCAGTAATACATGCACGCCTTTACTGAATTATTTTTTAGTGCTGATGGTTTGGTCGTTCAAGCAGGTCACCTGGAGAAATTTAGTACCTTTGTGGTAGTGCGTTTTGATGGACACAATTTGTGGGTGAACCCAGCAAAGTTCCAAAGCTCTTGTAATCTGGATGTGCAGTTGTTTCCCTTTGACAAGCAAAAATGTGCGATGGTCTTTCGTTCACTGACAGCCGATCGCTCCCTTATGGACCTCAATACCAGAGAAATTGAGAGTGAGGATCCACAGGAAGGTATGCAAATTTCTCACTCATTCTCGTCCCTCGAGTCTTCGTTCCTTACTGCGCAGGCTCGACGAGACGAGAGACTATCGAAAGATCCGATAGGTTGACGATTCTGATTGGCTTTTTCAAACATTTCAAATAAACGGTAGTAAAACAGAACTCTTACAAACTCTCTGAACCCTAAGCATGCGCTGTTCGGCCGGAAGTCCGATATTTTCGGACTTCCAAATCGGATCTTTCCAGGGTCGCTCGTTTCCCGAGCGCTGATCAAGGGGAACGAAGATCCTGGGTACGAGGTTGATTTTTCACTTTGCTGATAAACAGCCCTACGTACATTAACAGTAACTTTCTTATATTTTATCTAGAGCTTAAACTCACCACTTCAAATGGTTACTGGTCACTGAGGAGTATTGCCATTAGGACAAATGACTACAAAGACCAAAAAGACCAACGCGAATTCCGAGAGGTTGTGGTGTCGTTCTTCATCGGGCGCCGTCCCATGTTCTTCGTCTTGTTTTCCATCGTGCCTTGTATGATCATTGGCATGCTCATACTCGTTAGCTTCTTCATTCCAGCCGAAAGCGGTGAGCGTATCGGACTGTGTGCCACCATTCTGCTGGCTGTCAGTGTGTACCTGCTTGTTGTAACCGAGCAGCTTCCTGAGCAGTCGGAGACGCTGCCGTTGATTGGTGTTTATTACATCGTGATCATGTTTGAAATCGGATTGGCGCTGACCGCCACTATTCTGGTACTGATGGCTCATCACGGAACGTCTGAGCCACCGAAATTTCTGACTTGTTTAACAGGTTTGTTTTTCTTCTTGTTTGTTTGTTTGTTTTTTTTTTCAAGTCCAAAGTTCGGTGTTTTGTGCCTGAAGAGTTTTTAAGTGTTTGTACGAGCAATAATGATCGTAGCGTTCGAAAGGAGTGCCAGGACAACGAATCCTTAGTGGCATCTACAAGAGGGTCTTATAGTAGACAAAGCGATTTGTAGTTTGTTTAGAGGTGTTACACTTGAGTTGCTCCACCTTCCGGGAGCCTTGAAACATGCTGGGACGATGATGTGGTGGAGTGGTTAGGGTAAATGAGACTTTAGAGTTCAAGTGCCGGTCTAATGACTAGGAGGTATTGCTTTACGTTATAAACTTCAACCATCACACTTTAATCACCTCAACTACCTTCTGACTCGTGACTTGTTTCATTATCATTGAAAAGCTGAATTGTGAATTGTGTGACGCTCTCACTACTTCGCTTTCTCCTACTCTCTACTGATAAATGATTTTCATTTCAGTTTTAAACCGGATTAATTGCTTCAGTAAAAAGAGACGAAGAAGAAAAACCATAACAACACCGGTTACACAGATATATGGTAAACAAAATGCCGCAATGACAACAGAAGACAAACCAAAGGATGACGTGGAGTTAGGAGAAGTAAAGCAGAAGACGAAAAGGCCTTCAACTGCTTTCGCCGTTGTTACGGTGGATGAAGACCCCGTGAATGAAAAAACGTGGAAAGAAATTGCTCGTGCTATGGATCGAATTTTCTTCTGGGTGTTTCTGGCTCTGTTTGTTGTATCATCCACTGTAATTTACGCTCAGGCGGCACGCTTAGCAACAGTAGATAAGTTCTAGGAGGAGCTCTGTTGGGGTTGGGGGAGGGGGGGGGGGGGAACGGGTCCTGAACACAAAGGCATGCGCGGAATTACTACACTGCACTAATTACCATCATACAGAGATAGTGGGGTGAGGGAGGGGGGCTGAATTATTGACTTCAAGTTTACGAACGACTAAATTCATTAGAGTTATAATTTCAGAATAATACCGACTTAGACTCGGGGTATAAGTAAACTAAAATAATTGTAAGGTAATAACATATTTCAGTTTATTTGTTTCTAATTCCTAATGATAAATTCTCTAAATTCACATTACAAACTTGAAAGGTAGAAAGGTGCCCCTTTCTCAGAAGCTCCTCAAAGAAAAGGCAGTATCTAACGCTGGTTTATTTTAAAGTAGCAAACTTAATCTTCACATTTTAATTTCTGTAAGGAACAGTTCTGCTCAGTTTTTGTTATAATTCCGCAGTATGATTTAAAACCTCGCTGCACACCATCCCGTTTCAGCGTCTATTTTTGTCAACCTTTTAAATGTGCTACCTTTCGCATAGGATAAGAGCGAACAGTAAGGCAACAATTTTCGCAGAACTTCATCGTATATTATCCCTCCTCCCATAACAAAAGAACATTATAAAATATACTTTGCTGATTGGTGATTTGCAACCTGCCACGAATGAGAACATTGGCAGCGTAGGAAATTTTTCTTGGTTTTGTTATTGTTCGCAGATTTCAAGTCGAGACATAAATCCAGCCACCGGCCGAAATTAAACACGAATCGAGTGAATAATCCTCTTTTTAATCGCCTAATTTTTAAGTATGACCTAGCTTTGTAACTTGGTGTTTTCATCAATAACACTTTTAGTTTTGATTTATCTGTAATCATTACGACGTGAACACGTTTAAACTTTTAAGTATTGTGAAATAAGATATCTAAATTTTATCTCAGTTATGAATTAATAAAGACTACTACTACTACTACTACTACTACTACTACTACTACTACTACTACTACTACTACTACTACTACTACTACTACTACTACTACTACTACTCTCATAACTCTTCATAATTGATTCTGTGGGACGTAAAAGAACCCACACACTGTTCGAAAAGAGTAGGGGACGTATTTCCCGGGGTGGTGGTCTATCTCTCATCTGATGATTAAATGCCCGGAGATATTAGCTGCACAAGCTACTCTAAAATCCGAGGGTATTAATGTGATGTATGTATGTATGTGGGAATGCGGTGTTTCTCGGATGCAGGGCGATGGCCTCTTTGAACGTTCGGTCACAGCCAACTGGAGTTGCATGAGAATCTAAACCGTAGATTTGCCAAACCAGCGACTTCTTAATTTTGACCTTAAGACTGATGTCCCCTCAAGTCTGACTTAATTGTCGTCTAAATGTGA
>JAEMWC010000066.1:1252500-1267500 GCA_016490735.1 Pachyseris speciosa
TCACGAGATTGATAAAGGAACTAGTTTTACACTAAATGTTTACAAATCACGTTCAAATTGGGGTGTGAACAGCTAAAAAAAACTAACAAGTAAATATGCACAGGATATAAGGTAAATCCTCCGTTATAAAATGTGCTTGCAGCCATTGTTTAATTTTGGCTGGCTCATGATTTAACGTAAAAGACATCGGAATACGGGACTGATTCTTGTAGAGTATGGATTTCTTGTTACCGTCTGCTATAAGAAAACTCATAAAAACAGCCACATTTAGTAGAATCTCGCGACCTTCACAGACGGTTTCCATTGACGAACAAAGTTGTCCCAGACTCTTTCCCAAAGCTATGACGCACCTGGGGAAAAATGACGTTTCTGTAACATAATGGAACGCAATATAGTTTGTACCGAACTGTACCTTATAATTTCTTTCGCAAAATTAATTCGAGCTGAGAAACTTACAACAAAATCAGTTAAGTGAATTTAGCACCCGATTCTCATTTGACGGATAATTATTATCAAAAAAAGTTCACGGTGATTACCAAATCACTTTTCACGAGGAAAAAAAATGGCCCTTTCACATTTCAACTGGAAATAAAAAAGGCAAATCACGGTTGATGAAAATACTCTTTACCCCCTCATAACGAAACTTGAAGAATGTAAACTACTCAATTCCCACAACATGTGGCCAAATTAGAAAAAAAATATATGTAAGAGCGTTTTCAAGTAAATTGCAAAGTTTTGAACGCCCGGTTTCCCTGTTTGATTTCCTTCCCTTTGCTTCATGTGTAACATTAACACTTTTGCACTGATTGTGCTGAAAAAGATGGCAAAAGCTGACCACAGCAATATTTTTTATTGAGTTGAAATTTCATGTCTTCATCAGGAGCAATTTCAGTGCGATAGTTTCGACCGAATTTCTTTACTTTTTCGCGCCTCCATTTAAGTTGCAATGACACAAGCGTCGACCAAAACCCTAAAAACACCACGTGAACGTTTATTTGACAAACGTCAACATTCCTAGTTTTGTGCTCCAAAAGAAACATTTCTTTGGTCCAGTCGACACAGTTGCCTGGGAAACTGTCTCGTTTGAAAAATAAACATGCGTGGAAAAACGTTCACGCTTCACGGTTGAACGCAAATGGTAGTAAAGGGCAAAATCCTGAAGATTTTTATGTTGTAGGCCTACACCACCAAAAGTAGGTAGTTTGCGGGCAATCTCTGTAAACACAGATAAGAATGGTGAAAACGAACAAATGCTGGTGGACGAACAAAAGGAGCTAAAAGAGATCTATTGTTTATGTCCACCAGCACGGCCACGATGACCTAACTTGAAAACCACCACCATATTCATGAAGTAAGGGACAACAATTGAACCCAACAATACATGAAATTTTCATAGCCTTTGGCAAATACGAATAAATAATTTAAGCCATTGCATTAGCATAGGGACTACTATTTTTAGTTTACACTTTTGAAAACAAAGTGACTGATGACTTCAACTGAAAACGTTTTCATCCAATTCTGAATTAATGAACAGCACATTCTAGTGGTAATATATGCTATGGAGATCTGACTAAAACACAGCAAAACTTCCCCGTACACATGCACCGCATTTTATTTATTTATTTATTTATTTATTTATTTATAAGCATTTAGGAAGTACATCCACGGAGGCACAACAAGAGGACAAGAAGTCCCTTACAGCGGTAGACCTCCAGTTGTCAGAGAGCGAAATATCGGAATTCATGAATTGGCATACGAATACATGCAGCACAGGCTAAGAGCTTTTCCTGAACTAACTAACAACTTGAACGACAAACAATTGGCGAACCTTACAATGTGACAAACTAGAAGAACTGAAATAAAAATTTAAAACAAAAGAAAAGGGGTAACAAATTAGCACGAACAGACAGAGAAAGGGTTTGAGCGACGACATTAAGGGCAAATTATATGGCGCCAGGTTCTGACATTATCCAAATCGAAAGTGTTGTGAAGTCGAGAGAAGAGAAAAAATGTTGAGTTGCGACTTTGACCATTCGTGATTTTAACCATTCAAACACAACACCTTTTTTTGTTTTAAATTCTCTTTGCTTTATTTCGATGTTTTCACCGCTCTGAACAGTTTGAATTAATTAATTCAAGCGGAAATTATTGAACATAGCATTCTCATAAGCTGTGACGCAGTTCATTTTCAAAACATTTTAGCGGTTTTAAGCACGTTACCTGTTTTTCGGATCTTATAGCTCCACAGAAACGTATATGAGTGTCAAAGTTAAAATATGTTTTAGTACCCTCCAAATGCATATCTTTCGGACACCTTTTCAACAGCTTAGGAAATATATCTTGCATGAATTTGTTCACGGTAAGATGGTTGGCTTCGGGGGGTGTAGGGGGGAGGCGGGTGTTGGAGGCTCTGTCCAAACGTCTATTATTTTCACTGTCTGTGAAGCATTGTTTGCGGCGACTGGCAGTTCTTAGCACCTGTTTTGGAGGTAGGATGGCCGAGCGGTTAGGGCGCTGGATTTCAATGCGGTTGCCCCGGGTTCAAATTCCGCTCTGGCACTAGCTGGTGTTGCTTTGGGAAGTCCTTAGTTCAGCTCCTTGGCCATCCTTGTAAAAAGCCAACTGGTTTGCCTCCTGCCGGTTGGGATGTTTATCATGTTATGTTTATTTGAATTATTTGTTTCTTCTCACATAGTTTGTAAAGCGCATTTGATCATATCTACATGTTAATTTGCCAAAAAGAAATATTAATTATTATTATTATTATTATTATTATTTTGTAAGGTGGATATATGGTAAGGTTGTGGTCACCACGATTGGATTTGGTGGTTACAAATTTGAGAAGAAATTTGGTTTGTGCAATTTGATAGAAATGTACCTTGCCTAGGAATGAGGCAGTGAGTGCAAACATCACAAAGGCCAAACGGAGAGAACATAAACTACCTGTACATGTTAACAGAAAGGGTATCATTTAGCCATCTGTTGAATAAACACCTTGTTAGTGTTCTAGTGCACTCGAGCATCAAAACAAAAACATCAATATAATTGACCACCTTTTCAATGATATCGCTGAGAAGTAACATGTACAACATAGTTTAAGAATGATTCATTTGCTTTTTGCTCCAAATATTCTGGACTATAATTCCCTTGTCGACTACTCCCTCCCCTCCCCCTTCTCCACCCCCCACCCAGTTGCCCCATCCACACAAAAATCTCTTAGTGGACATTCAGTGGGGAGCTGACGAATATGCCTGGTGACTCCTCAGTGGAATAAAGATTAATCGCAAAGGGAAAGTCAAAGATACTTCGTAAATGAATTAATAAGGATCACCAAACTGGAAAATGACAAAGCGAGAAAATATCTACACTTTAGTAAGCTTATAAGTGCTGTCGTCACGAAACTTAGCGTTTCCATGGTTCACGCGGTGATCAATACCGACCGGCTGTTGGCCGGTTGTGTTTTAATTCACTGAGTCACTGACTTAAGAACAAGCTCAACTTGTGCATAAAAAACACGGTCAGTAATAAAATAAAAAAAATAAAAAAGAAAGATCAGTTAAAGGGGAAAAAGAAAGCATATAGCTCTGGTATGCTCTGAAAAGAAATGGGAACAAAGTAAAAGGAAATGAATTGTGAAATTCGCAAAAACAATTTGAGGCACCAGTTGTAAACAACAAATTAAATAAAAATACGTCATGCAGATCTATAAATGTGGCGCTAACGTCATGTTGAATTAATTATACCGGTTTGGACAATAAAACGCTTGTTGTGGTCAACTTAATGGGAACAAAAGTATCCATAGCTTGGAAACAAAGATCATAATTAGCATGAAATTGAAATAGTATATAAGTTTGCTGTGTGTTTTTGACGAAGCTCGTTAAAGTGGAATTCCGACGGAACAATATGGCTTGGGTTTTTGGTGTTTGCTTACTTGTGATTCTACGATTTGCTGGTGAGTTCATTTCTCATATTATTCTTCAACTGTTCCTCCCCAATAGGGTATACTGCAATAGATAGCCTTTTGTGACTAGAATTTAACCAATAGTAATATGCATTATTCAAAAACAAGTTGTGACTGTGGGCTTGTCAGTTCTGGCATAAACATAGAACATTTGACGATTAAGAGCGGGATAGATTTGTCTTGGAAGTTAGCCAATCAAGTTTAATTAGGACAACACTGGTCGCGTTTGAATCAGGCCTAACAACGTCGTTTGCTGGTGAGGGTTTGAATGAGGGTGCTGGCGTCCAGCTTATTGGTTGAATTTCCGTCCATTACTCAGCTGCTGCGTTAAAATCGCAGCCATTTCGCAGCTATCAAGTAATCTAGTAAAAGTCCCATTTATTAGCTCAGTCACTTAGTCGGCAATTCATCTGTATTCAGCAGACTTGCCACTACGTAGACTGGGAAGCTTTTTAGCTTTTGAACAGGTCTTGTTCTGAACAATTGGCTGCAAATGAACAAGGGATACAGCCCATCAATCGTTTCTAAGGTGTTATGATCCATCAAATTCAATTCACCATCACATGCCAGTGCGATTTTCTGCTACAATCTGAAGTACATATTGAGATCTCAAGTTACCACAGCTTTTGCTTCAGCAATAAAATGATCAAATGCGACATAATTATATTTTCCCGTGACCCAAAGCAGTATGAATTCAATGCGACGAAATTACGTGACCGTGCGAATGCGTGAGTCGTTATATTGGACCTTTAACAAAAACATAAATAGTGAATTATACCAGTTATAGCAACAACATGCACCATGCATGAATATTTTATGTTTTAAGTTTCCACCCCACAGAAAAAGCTACCATAAATGATTTTCAGACCAATACAAATTAGCGTTACAAGCGGGTTTTCTAAAACGGAAAATGATCAAAGCCTTCTATCTGGCGAAGAGCCCATCACCATAATGTCGAGTGTTCGGTAAAACGAGTTTCCGTATTCAGCTGAAAGCCATTTCTCAGGAGATAAATGCGAATTAACGGTATTCACCTTGACTGAGGAAGTTTTAAACACACAAATGGCTCATTATAATATCAACGCGTTATTGATATTGATGAGGTAAAGACGACACATCACGAAACAAATTAAATACAAGTATGATGAATTCAGTGGGCCATTTTCTCTTGGTAGAGCAAATACTCGAGTGTTACAAGTTTGCGCATATTTTGAAATTAAGAGAGTGAAGTTATTATTATTATTATTATTAATATTATTATTATTATTATTATTATTATTATTATCCAGAGGAAGTTTTAATTTAAACACAAGAAAACCAATATCCAAGCGAAAGCGAAATCGAAGGTAACCCTGCAACGGTCTTGAAAAGATGTACGTACCAAAACTGTGACTTTGTTCACCTTCCTCCAGAGGAAGTTTTAATTTAAACACGAGAGAACCAATATCCAAGCGTTAGTGATATCGATGAAGTAAATACGATGAAATAAGCCGAACAAACACTCAAGTTCCAGATCGACTAATATTTACTTCATGCAACGCACGTGACCTTTTTTATGTCTACGGGTAGACTATTGATCGAAATAAGTTTACAATATTTTGATACGAACTGACCATGTTAATAAATGGTTGCTCTCGTGTAGTTTTTCCACTTCTATTTCCTCGCCTTTTACTCTAGCATAGCCCCCTTGAGATAAGAATTACGTTTGCCTTCGATTTGTGAATGGCCAGCAAAACACGCGCCACTTTCTCAGCAACAACTGAAAGGAAAAATAAAACTAATCGCGACTTGCAGTTCAGGGATGCATTTTCTCGCGCTTTGCGACGGTTACGTGTAATTGAATAGTCCAGTTTCGAGTTCGCCATGACCACTGAATAAAATTACTGAAAACGCACTTGCACATCGTTAGCCTCGTTAACCTCGAACGTAAAATATTCTCAAATGCCGGCGGGAAGGTGCCACAAATTTGAAAATTAAACAATAGACAGAGCTGTAAACAGGTCATCTTCTCGCTGGAATTTGTGAATATTTTACTTTAGGTCACGGCTAACGGTCTGCAAATGCGTTCTCAGTACTTTTATTCAGCGATCATGGTGAACTCGAAACTGGGCTATTCTGATTGGCTCATTGTGCCGTGGGCCTCTCAGTGTTGTAATTGGCCAGAGTGGTTGCTTTGGCTCAATTGAAAACTGCTGAAGTTCATCAGCGATTATTGCCGAATTATTTTCCTTGTAAGTCTCACAAGCAGTATCTGATTCGATTCGTTAAAGTCACAGTGAGAAGCATAACATTGACGGTTGCAAGTATTTCCTTGCAAGTACTTCTGCAAAGTCAGGGACGGTTTCTTAAGGGTGCCGAGCAAGAAAGTGTTTTGGAGCCAAACAATCTTTGTGCCACAATATTGCAATTTGTGGCTTTGTCACATGGAGTCTACCATAATGACGTCAACATCGTCAAGATCTTGTTTGTCGCTGTAACCATTCAAATAAATTCAATATCAGTGCTTAGACAAATTATGTCCGCGTTCCTTCTCTTCCGGGAGTGACGAGGCAGTCCCTTTGCAAAACATCCGGAAATCACCCGACGTTTTTCTTCGCTGTTCTGTTGCTATGTTCATGTTGCACAAGGAAAATACTATTATAACGTTCGTTATTAAGCTAATGGTTATGTAAATCAACACGCCATCCCCACGCCCCCCCCCCCCCCCCCGCCATACCAAGGTCAGTCAATTTACTCACCAGCTTCTTCTCTATGTTTATACCGTCACAGGGCTTGAGGGAAACAACATGTCCCAGGCACCAGAGTACCAGTTGAGGAAGGCTCTATTTAGCACCTATAACAAAATGGTGCGTCCTGTGCTACAACCATTCGATGTCATTAATGTCACTTTTCAAGTGGATTTCAACCAACTGACTGAAGTGGTAAGCAAGCGCCCTTAACCTGTCCCCTACTTTCATGCCTTTAAAACGCATTCTTGGAGGAGAAATCAACTGAGTACCTTCAATAAAGCCAAAAGGAGAGTAAATACTCTACTCCGCAAAATGACTGAACAGACACAAACTCAATAATGCATGTAACGATGCGGAGCACGGAAAAACACGTAATCGCGATTCGTTTTTGCTTCCCATAGTATGTGGTGGGAGTATTCATTAACTAATCATAGTTTGCCGTTCAGCAAAGGAGTTTCACTCTCAAATGAAATCAAATCAAACAGGGATGAGAGGGGTGAAGTATTTTGTAGATAAATGGAGAGTCTTCTTGGTTTTTATTACATTCACGGCGTACGACCAGGGATCGAATGTGAGTTGTATTGCCAATGTATTGACACCGAGATGAACGAAAACCGATGAACCACATAATAAATGAAATACTGAATTTGCCGGTCGGTAAAAGACAAAACATAATAAAAACATATATCCATTGATACATACATTTTAAGAAGATAATGACTAATTTGTCTACTTGTTTCAGTAGTCCTTTGTTTCTTTCCATGGTTAGGATAACAAAGGTCAAGTCATCCACACAGAAACCAAAATCACACAGGTAAAATAATTAACTAAATATGATTAAATTGTGATACTGAAGTCCTTTAGAACGGGACTGTAGTGTTACTTGCCAATATCCCCTTCTATTCAAATTAGCTATCAATTTGATCTAACTCTGATACTGATGACTATTTTTTGGACATCGACCGAGTTTTGCATTCCCTGTCATCCTGTTATAAGTCATACTACTATTCTATTCTTGTTAGCTACAATCTTGGACAATAAGTACTCTGCTTCTGTTTTATGGGAAACTGTTCCCTTGCCATTGAAAAAAACAAAATCATTTAACAGGCTTAAGAAACTTTATAGGGCCCACCTGATCTCTTGTCAATCAAATAATATATATCTGTTTAGTGATCAAATATATAGTATGTAATTATCCATATGTAAGTAATTATAATAATAATAGAGTTAATAATATTAATAATAATAATTGTCCGCTTATATTTTGATCTTGTCATTGCTGCTGCTGTTGTTGCTGCTGATGATGTGTTATTCTTTTCCATTCCTTTGTTTCTGGTTTTTGCTTGCTGTTGTTGCTGTTGGTTGTTTGTTTGTATGTGTTTTTTTTTTTTCTGTCTTTTTTGTTCTTTTTTGCTTTTGTTTTTCTTTTATTAAGCTTGTCCTGTATAGATTCCTTGCTTGGTTCAGTATATCTCTAACATACCTTAAATCATATAGATGTAATTCCCTCTTGTACAACAATCCTAAGCTCTACAAATGGGTGGTGGTCAACTAGAAAGCCTTTGCTACTTTGACCTCCACACACATTTTGTAATTTGTACTGTATTTATTTTATCTTGTAATCATCTGTTGTAATTATACATTTCTTTCTATGTTAATTTTATGTAAATAGTGTGAAATAAATGAACCAATGAACCAATGACCATTCCCCCCCCCCCCCCCATATGACACGTTTTGGTTTGAGCGCAAATTCATGATTGAAATAGAAGGTGGGGTGATCTTATTTCTCTTTTTATTCTGTCTAAGGTTTTAGCACTTCAGTGTACATGCTACAATACAGACCCGTATGAAAATAGTTAGATGGAGAAGGCTAAGTCAAATTTCGCCCGTCTTCCAAATTATTCTCATACTATTAATGGTTATAGGGAACGAATTTATATACCACACATATCACATAGTCTCATGGCGGTTTACAGTTCTTCTCTGATGGGGTGAGATCGGACTTCATCCTCATCCTGTCACGATATTACGATTGAATCTAAAGTCTGACAAAAGTATTGATCACAAAGTTAGGGTTTTCCAAAAAATCCAAGGAATTTATGATCGGATGTTTAAAGGCTATTATATATGATGGTAATAAAGAAACTCCTCAAACTGAACACGTTTCAATGGGTTACCTTCCTGGTGGTAACAAATTATTTCCAAAACTCCTCAAATAGACACTAAAGGAAAAGAAAATATTATGGAATGATGTGAAAATTCGGTTTCTTTGAATTAGTATGATTCGATCGGTGCCAAGTGAAGGACAAAACTCTTCTCTATAACACTGAGCATACTTCATTCCGTTGTTGGCCATTCCTTTGCTGCTGCATAATTTCATTTATCTTTTGAGGATGTGCCAATGAAATGACCTCAACAACAACAACAAGTTTATTGAAACGTTAGCACAGAAATGACAGTTTTGGCATCCCGCGAATTGCTATCGCTAATCGAGACCGGCAAATGAATGCTTCTTTTCCTCCTCTGTATATTTTAGATCTGGACTAACCCGTTCCTACAGTGGAATCCTGCTGATTATGGGGGAATAAGTCATATTCTTGTGGCGCCAAAGGAGATATGGGTCCCAGACATCGTGTTGGAAAACAAGTGAGCTCTCTTTTCCTTCTTAACAATAAAAGATGTGTCCAAAAAACTGCTGATAACTACTTAAGTTTCAAGTAGTGTTCTTCGATGTCATAAGTTAGAAATTTGATGACCATCGTTCGCATAACTAGTGATACATAAAAAAATCAATCCTACTATTCATTTTAACAATAGTCTATAAACTTTATAAATCATACTCGGCTGAATAGTTCACAAATGTTTGAGTAGACAGTCAACTAGCCCAAAAAGGGTTGTTCTGAGAGATAAGAGGCGGCTCCTACACCTAGTCGCTATTTCGAATTTGCTTATATCTTGGTCTAAATTGTGTCCAAGTAGTGTGCGGGTCCATTCACCTTTCCCTCCCTTACCCTGCGACAATGCTCGAAGCAGCTGGATTGTGCTTTACTTGATGGTGCTCAGTCAAGTAGCAGGCAAATGAACAGGGGCTGGTGACTTCAAAAGATGCTGGCTTCTGAAGTCATTATTTAGCTGGGTCACACTTTCTGCAATTTCGTATTTTCCCCATATTTATCCAACGTGACTAAAACCAGCAGAAGAAATGTACGTTATTATCAAAAAATGAAATTTATAAAAGAAAACCCTGTTAGACAATCTTTGCTGACTTACTTCAAACACTGTGTTCGGGCTCTTGCTCAAGTGCTTTAGGGTGGGTTCCTTTGGGATGAATCGGATGACTCCTTTCCTAGGGCGGATTCTGCGATTCCTTTTGATGCACTATGATCCGAGTGATCTTGGTTCATTGATCCTGATCTGGATCATCCCAAAGGAACGCACCCATACATATGTTGACTGATCCTTGTAGAAATCCAAGGTACTAAACTAGAGGACTACTCGTTCGGTTTTGTCCATCTCTTCATACAGTTGATTTTGCTACTATCCGTTTTTCTATGCCCAGTAATACATGCACGCCTTCACTGAATTATTTTTCAGCGCTGATGGTTTGGTCGTTCAAGCAGGTCACCTGGAGAAATTTCGTACCTATGTGGTAGTGCGTTTTGATGGACAAAATTTGTGGGTGAACCCAGCAACCTTCCAAAGCTCTTGTAATCTGGATGTGCAGTTCTTTCCCTTTGACAAGCAAAAGTGCGCGATGGTCTTTCGGTCACTGACAGCCGATCGCTCCCTTATGGACGTACATACCAGAGAAATTGAGAGCGAGGATCCTCAGGAAGGTATGCAAATTTTTCACTTTGCTCATAAACAGCCCTATATACATTAACAGTAACTTTCTTTTATTTTATCTAGAGCTTAAACTCACCACTTCAAATGGTTACTGGTCACTGAGGAGTATTGCCATTAAGACCAATGACTACAAAGACCAAAAATACCAACGCGAATTCCGAGAGGTTGTGGTGTCGTTCTTCATCGGACGCCGTCCCATATTCTTCGTTCTGTTTTCCATCGTGCCTTGTATGATCATCGGCATGCTCATACTCGTTAGCTTCTTCATTCCAGCCGAAAGTGGTGAGCGTATCGGACTGTGTGCCACCATTCTGCTGGCTGTCAGTGTGTACCTGCTTGTTGTAACCGAGCAGCTGCCTGAACAGTCGGAGACGCTGCCGCTGATTGGTGTTTATTACATCGTGATCATGTTTGAAATCGGATTGGCGCTGGCCGCCACTGTTCTGGTACTGATGGCTCATCACGGAACGTCTGAGCCACCGAAGTTTCTGACTTGTTTAACAGGTTTGGTTTTCATGCTTTTTGTCTTTTGTCTTCTTTTTTTGGTCAGTTTTTGTTTTCACGTCTTAAGTTAGGTGTTTTCTGCCTGAAGAGAGCCTCAGCGTTTATACGAACAAATGACCGTAGCGTTCCAAAGGATTGCCGGGATAACAAATCCTTAGTGGCATTTGCAAGAGGGTCTTAACGTTTATCAAGGGATTTGTAGTTTCAAATCAAATGAAGAATGATCCTCGCAGTTGTGAACGCAATTTATGCAATTGCGAAAAGAAGCCTGAAAAAAATTCAGGACTTCAACGGGGTTTGAACCCGTGACCTCGCGATTACCGGTGCGATGCTCTAACCAACTGAGCTATGAAGCCACTGACGTTGGGAGCAGGTCAATTGTGGGTTCATATGTTCCCGTGAATATATCATTCACACGATTTGTAGTTTGTTTAGAGGTGTTATTCTTGAGTTTCTCGACCTTCCGGGGGCCTTCAAACATGACTGGAACGATGGTTCAATTTTTCTGAGACTTGTCACTTTTATGAAAAGATAGATGTCGCTTGTGCGTGTGTGTTTTTTGTTTTTTTTTTCTTCGGACGCGAAAATTAAAAAAAAAAAAGGCTTTTGAAAGTGTAAACTGGAAATCGTTAGTCACAATGTCATCGCTGTTGATGTAGACGTTTAGTACGCAAGTAAAGGTCAACATTGTTTACAAATCAGGTTACCAGCATTTTAACTGGGGACAATTCCGTTCAATACGAGGATCATGAATCGTGAAGGTGTGACGCTCCCACTTTCTCATGCTCACTACTGGTAAATGTTTTTCATTCCAGTTTTAAACAGGATTACTTGCTTCAGTAAGAAGAGACGAAGAAAGGAAACCATAACAACACCAGTTAGACAAATAAATTGTGAACAAAACGCCGCAATGACAACAGAAGAAGACAAACCAAAGGATGACGTGGAGTTAGGAGAAGTAAAGCAGAAGACGCAAAGGCCTTCAACAGCCTTCAGCGTTGTTACGGTGGATGAACTCTCCGTGAATCAAGAAACGTGGAAAGAAATTGCTCGTGCCATGGATCGAATTTTCTTCTGGGTGTTTTTGGCTTTGTTTGTTATATCATCCATTGTAATATACGCTCAGGCGGGACGCTTGGCAACATTAGATAAGTTCTAGGAGGAGCTCTGGGGGGCGAGAACGAGTTCTAAACACAAGGTCATGCGCAAGCAAAGCAGTTAATATGTTTCGTATGCTATTTAACAATTCCTACATAATTACTGCACTGTACTTATTTCTATCATACAGAGAGCTAGGGCGGGGGCCTCTCACTATATTGACTGCAAGTTTACGTACGACTAAATTCAACAGAATTATCATTTCAGAATAATTACTACTTAGTCTTGGGGTTAGACTTGCCACAAGTCGACTTCTCGAGTCTCACAGCAACAAAGCCGAGAGGAGCGAGGTATTTAGGCCACGAAGCGGCTGAGCGAGCGACAAAGTCTCGAGAGGTCGACTTGTCTCGCTTGAAGGGTTTTCATTTGCGTTTCGCGCCAAAAATGGGAAGTGGGGTGAATAGCATTTAGTAAGTAAGTAAGTAAGTAAGTAAGTAAGTAAGTAAGTAAGTAAGTAAGTAAGTAAGTAAGTAAGACTTTATTTAACGAGGGTAACATATGACAGTAATAAAACTGATAAACTAATGGCCCTCGAAAATTAAAATTTGCGAAAGAAAACACAAACCTATATACATCATAAAATATTGTTAAAAATTAACAATTTACAGGAATAATTTACTAAGAATTTGATTATCTAAAATTATTTTAAGAAGGGAACGTTTAAAACTTTTTACACTGGTACTCTGTTTAATATCCGCACTTGGAAGAAGAGTATCAGTTATCGCTTTCGCAATCGACTCCATGTTGGAAATTCAATCGTAAGTCACGTTTCGTTGCTCATGATTACTTTTGATTGGCAACTTTATCCCCGAGGGTCCCAAAAATCTACTCTGATTGGTCTAAGCGCAGCGACCCGTTTTAGGGTCGCTAAAATTGGCGCCAATCAAGTCTGAAAAGTCCTTTGTCCCGCGCCATATCAAATAGGACGAAGGACCTTTTCGAAAGTCTATCTTGGGGTATATGTAAACTGAAGCAAAGTAATTATACTTCTTAAAATAATTATAAAGTAATAAGATTTTTTTTAATTTCTTTGTTTCTAATTCCAAGCTTTAAAGCTATCAGTGGGTCTAATGATAAATTCTCTAAATTCACATTACAAACTTGTAAGGTCCAAAGGTGCCCCTTTCTCAGAAGCACCTCAAAAAGGCAGTACTTAACGCTGGTTTTTTAAAGTAGTAAACTCAATCTTCACATTTTAATTTCTGCAAGTTCTAAGTTATAAGTTCTAAATTATAATTATAATTATATAATTATATATAAATTATATGCAAGGAACAGTTCTGCTCAGGTTTTGTTATAATTCCGCAGCATGACTGAAAAAAAAAATCGCTGCACACCATCCCAGTTTAGCGCCTAGTTTTGCGAACCTTTCAAATGTGTTACCTTTCGCATAGGATAAGAGCGAACAGTAAGGCATCACTTTTCGCAGTGCTTCATCGTATATTAACCCTCCTCCCATAACTAAAGAACATTGTAAAATATACTTTGCTGATTCGTGATTTGCAACCTGCCACGAATGAAAACATTGGCAGCGTAGGAGAATTTGCTTGGTTTTGTTATTGTTCGCAGATTTCAAGTTGAAGTCTGTAAAACTGAAGGTCACAGATTACAATCTAAGACATAAATCCAGTCACTGGCCGAAATTAAACACGAATCGAGTGAATAATTCTTTTGTTAATCTCCTAATTTTTAAATATGACCTAGCTTTGTAACTTGGTATTTTTATCATTAATACTTTTCGTATTAAAAGAGGTTTCTTAAAACATTAACATAAAACTGTAAAAACGAACGATAAAATCCGACGTTTCGGAGTAGTCATGACTCCATTATGAAGGAAAATATAAACGAGATCATGCAAATTACAGCATTTAAAGCGATTTTAGCAGGTCCTGAGGCATTGTTCCGTGCATGTTCCTGTAGTGTTTGGCAATGGCGGAGGATTGTTGTTTGTGTCCTTTTACACGATTATGTAAATGCCAACGATTATGCAAACGCCATTGCCAAACACTACCAGAACATGCACGGAACCATGCCTCAGGACCTGCTAAAGCGTTTCCAAGTGCTTAAGAAATGCAAAACTAAATTTGACTGCTTAGTGTACGAAATGCTTTTTATAAGAGCTTTAAAGCCAAATCTCAACGTGCAATCAGACTCCATTCGTGCGAAAGTATTTTTATAATCTTCGCACCCTCTTATGTTAATTTTTTTTTTCGCGCCAAAATCGCTTTAAATGCTGTAATTTGCATGATCTCGTTTATATTTTCCTTGATAATGGAGTCATGACTACTCCGAAACGTCGGATTTTATCGTTCGTTTTTACAGTTTTATGTATTAATACTTTTAGTTTACGACGTGAACAAGTTTAAATTTTGAAGTTTTGTGACATAAGATTTGCAGATTTTACCTCAGTTTTGAATTAATTAAGACTACTACTACTACTACTACCACCACCACCACCACTACTACTACCTTAGGCGCCCCAAGCTCAAGATGGCTTCAAATTATAAGGATTTGTATGGGAATCCCAGTAATCGGTTTCTAGTTGATAGATAATCGAAAAACGTCTCAATAGACCTTTTACCTTGTCGATTTTGTTTTCCCAAAGTAGACCATGTGATCTTCCCAAGGGGATTTGCCTTTTGTCTTTTCATAAATTATGCGTACATGTGCACGTGAATAAGGCGAAATTTCAAAGAATCAGTTCTCTAGGGTATCATTACATGATCTACATTGGGAAAACAAAATCTACAAGCTAAAAAGGTCTATTGGTCAAGACCTCCAAGAATTTGAGCCCCAAAAAAC
>JAEMWC010000066.1:1272500-1290000 GCA_016490735.1 Pachyseris speciosa
TTAAGCCCTGCCGTCAACAAACTTCCCGTGAACAAATTTACGCAAGATAACTTTCTTAACTTTCTTAACTTAAGGTGTCCCATAAAGATGCATCTGGATGGCGCTAAAACATACTAACTTTGACACCCATATAATTTTCTGTGGAGCTACAAGATATAAGAAAAAGAGGTAACTGAAAAGGTTTAAAAATGAACTGCGTCACAGCTTATGAGAAAGCGATGCTCAATAATTTCCGCGTGAATTTATTAATTCAAACTATTCAAGAGATGAAGCAAGGGGAATTTAGAGGAAACAAAAATGGAGGATTTAAATCATGGAAAAATGTGTCCGGGGAGGGTATGCTGGGTTTCAGTCGTATTTTCTATTGGACGAGATCGGCTAACGAAAACAAGCTATTGACACTGATGGAGGATCAGATCTTCATGACAAGGATTATTACTCCTATGTGCTGTTCATTAATTCAAATATGTCACCCAAAGGATTGGGCGAAAACAGTTTTTTTTAAAATTAACACACTTTTCTTGACTTTAGAAAAAACTAACACAATTTACAATTGCAAACTAACATACTAACCTAATTTACAAAACAAAAGGAACAAAACAAAACAGGCCACTGACAAGCAAAACAAAGCAGAAAATCCAAGTAGCTGATGCACGTTAAAGGAAATATTTAAAGTTATTCTCGAAGGTATTAATGGGCGAAAGCAGTTGATGTCACCAGTCGCTTTCTTTTTAAAGTGTAAACTAAAAAAAAATAGTTCCTGTGGGAATGCGGCCACTTGTCTGCCATGTGCTATGAAAATTAATATCGGGTTGTTTTCCCTTAGGAAAAAAATAATTTCAATAATATCTTTTCCGTGCATTTAGGTTCAAAGCCTAAAGACCGTTATAATTTCGCTCTTTAACAGCAGCCAGATGAGCTACTAAACCAAGACTGACTCAGTTGATGTTCAGAAGTCGCTGTTAAAAAATAATGATGAAAAATATATAATAATAATAATAATAATAATAATAATAATAATTTTTATCATTCAACCCACTTTTGTTGTTTTTCTTCTTGTAATAGTTGCTTTTGAATTAGTTTGTTAAACTATATAACGAGCTATCAGGCATGTAAGTTTCACTCGCGGCCACGTCGGCCGAGATGAACAGAGTCCAGGCTCGCGCGACCAATACTATGACATCCCCTGTCTTGTACAAAATAAGAAAATTGTAAACCACATCTAGTACATTCTTACTGCAAAGAATCAAGCATTTGCGATACAAATTGCTGAGATGTCTTTTTGCATCATATTTGATCAAAATTCTGATGAGTATATGACGTCATCACTTGGCCAATTTGCATATTTTAAAAACGTGAATATCTCTGGAACAAAAACAGATATTTGAGAATGGTAAGTAGCATTCTTCTTCTTGTACAGACTACTTCTTTATGTTTTAAAATGGCTTAGATAGGAAAGATGCGAATTTCGTCATAGTAGCACTTTAAGGTAAAGACTGTCCTTGCATACTCCCCAAGAAACGACTCTCCGTTTATTTCAGCAAGAGCTGATCACTTCCGCAAGGCTGTTCCCGGATTCTGAAATTTAAACTGCGCGATCCAAAGCGCAAAATAACAAAATTGTGATAAACGAGAATTTTTTTGTTTTGGTTTTCGCTTTCATGTCAAAATTAATCGTCCAAAGCTGCTTTCTAAACATCAAAGAGCATGCAGTCATTAGGGGCACGTTTTTTACTTCCCTTTGTTGAATACGGAAACTCGCTTTAGAGAACGTCCGACAAAACTGATAGGATCGTCGCCAGATTGAACGCTTTGATCGCTTTACCACTCTTCAAATCACGCACCAGCTTCTTCAGTGGACATGGCCACAGCCAGAACTAATTTTTGAATGAACCTTACATACATACACATGCATACACTATGTTCTGGTCACACAACCTTCTTGTTGTCTGATCCACGCATCTAGTAATAATAATAATAATAATAATAATAATAATAATAATAATAATAATAATAATAATAATAATGATCGTTTATTCAACCTTTTTGCAGCATAAACTGAATTACAAGGCGGGTCATTAATTAATTACATACAAATACATTAATTACATACAAATACCTCGGAATTATGATACGTAAATATAACTATTAATGTTAAGACATATCACATTTCGCTATTTTAAACATTGCATTGCCAAACAGAGAAGGAACAAGTAAGGAATCAAATGAAAAGTTAACTCACCAGGAAAACGAAGCGCAAGCAAGCAAACACCAAAAAACCAGGCCATGTTGTCCAGTGGAAGCTCCACTTTAACGAACAAGGTCAAAACCACACAGCAAACTTATATTCCTCTATTTTAATTTCATGCTAATTATGATCGCGCCTGATGTGTTGACGTATTTCGTGTCTCCAGGCTATTCATAATTTTACTTCCATTGAGTTGGCCTCAACAAGTGTTTTATTGCCGTAAAATGTATTCAACATGACGTAAACGTTGTTTAATTTGTTCAGTTGAACTAGTGTCTTACATGATTGTTAGCAAATTAACAACCCATTCCTTTGTTTTCTGTTCCAATTTCTTTTGAGAAAAAAAAGAGCGATGTGCCTTCAAATCTTCCTTTAATTGGCGCTAACCAAGAATTTTAAAATCTATCAATTTAACGTCAAAGAAACGACAAAATATAAAAGGTTTACACGGAGGCCATGTTGGAGGTACAAACCAAAAGAATCATTTTCCTTCTGGAAATTAATTTTATTGTTGTGTAAATAAATTTTATTGTTTTGTACCTCCAACATGGCCCCCGTGAATACTACAACTTTTGACAATTAAAGCGCTGTTATTATGTAGCTTTCTCAGTGTTTGATTGTTTCATCGTCAGTAGACATAAAAAGTGTCGATATAATAATAAGGTTTGCTAACTACGCTATGCTCGAGTCATTCATGCTTTCTTTCGTTCCTAACATGCTCTGTTATAAACGTAAAACTAGATAAACCGTGGCCTGGACGCTTTCCATTTGATTGGAAAAACCGGGAAGAATTTTCTGTTAAAATGAACATCAAAATGTAACGGGACGAGCGTGTTCCTTTTACACTGTGCCACTCTTTAAGAGACTGGGAATTAACCAAAACAGCACCAAACCGCGCGTTAATTCATCAAGGAGCATGGAACTGGTGGGACGTCGCAGATGGTACTGGATTTTACGATCATTCCGGTAAAAACGCGAAATGAGGAATTCCTCAGAAGAAAAGTTTCCATTGGAAAAGTCTGTTCTATTTGACACCGGAACAACCGGGTTTACCATGCAAAAGGAAAGCTCCCCTGATTTCAATCGATCCGCCGCATACTTTTACCTTGCCACCCAAATGACTGAGCTGATAAATGGGGGTTTGCTAGATGAATAAATAGACTTGCGTAAATAAACTCCTTGTATAAAGATTACAGCTTAGTCGTGCGTTCCGGCACGTGTTGGAATTTACATGTAACGCCGATACTATGTCGCCGATACTATGTCGGCCGAGTATCGGTCGAGTATCGACAGGTCGTCAGTCGAGTGTCAGTTGGGTATCGGTTTATACGTCGGCCGATATGTGTGTCGGTCGACATGGTTGTAGTCTCGTCGACACTCGGCCGATACCTTATCGATACTTCACCTATAGTCTACCGATGCCTTATACTCGGTCAATATGTTGGCCGATCTTTTTTACTGTAGGTAGTGTCGGCCGACACAATAGACCGATACTCATAATCTAATTGTTAACTAGAGGTGAGTACGTTGGTGTAGACAGGACAAATAAAATTTGCGAATCATTTTAAAGCCCTTAGCTACTAGCTATGTTACTGTACCACCACAACGATACATCACCGATACTTCACCGATAGTCGACCGATAGTTCATCGATAGTTCACAGATAGTTCACCGATAGTTCACCGACAGATCACCGACATTATCGGCCGATACATCGACCTTCAAAAGTAAGATACCGACCAAGTAACGGTCGAGTATCGGCCGACATATCGATCGACATGCGACCGATAATCGAGCGATACACAACCGACACTCGACCGACACTTGGTCGGTATATCGGCCGACATATCGACCAGGGATCGGTCCATATATTGGTCGCCAGTGTCGGCCGACATATCGACCAGGGATCGGTCCATATATTGGTCGCCAGTGTCGGCCGACGCTACCAACAGTAAACATGATGCCCAGTGGGATATATTACCTGGGTAGTTCCGTGATACATCGATTACTACCTCTTTTTGTCATTTATTCAAGCTAGCGCAAGTTATCGTTGTTGTTATACTTATTTTTTGTTCAAGATCTTTATTTTGTACAAGACAGGGGATGTCATAGTTTTGGTCGCGAGGGCCTGGACTGTGTTCATCTCGGCCGACATGGCCGCGAGTGAAACATGCCTAATAAAGCGTTTTGATAGTTTAACAAACTAATTCAAAAATAACTAATACAGGAAGAAGAACAACAAAAATGGGTTGAATGATAAAAAATGAAGTTTTTTTTTTCTTATTCGCGACTTCTCATCATCAGCTGAGTCAGTCCTGGTTTATTAGCTTATCTGGCTGCAGTTAGAGAGCGAAATCATGACGATTTTTAGGCTTTGAACGTAAAACACGAAAAACATATTATTGAAATTATTTTTTTTTCTAAGTGAAAACAACCCAACATCAATTTTCATAGCGCAAGGTAGAGAAGTGGCCGCATTCCCATAGGAACTACTATTTTAGTTTACACTTTTTTAAAAGTGACTGATGACATCAACTGTTTTCACCCAATCCTTTGGGTGACATCCAAACAAAAACAAAAATGCCACTGAATTAATGAGCAGAACATTGGAGTATAATCGTTTCCGTGAAGATCTGATCCTCCATCAGTGTCAGTAGCTTGTTTTCGTTTTCCTTGCGATCTTGTCCAATAGAAAATGCGACTGAAGCCCAGCATACCTCTCCTGGACACATTTTTTTGTGTGACTTAAAACATTCATTTTGTTTGCTTTCAATTCTCCTTGCTTCATTTCTCGAATAGTTGGAATTAATAAATTCACGCGGAAATTATTGAGCATCGCTTTATCATAAGCTGTGACGCAGTTCATTTTTAAACCATTTAAGTTAACTCTTTTTCGTATATCTTATAGATCCACAGAATTTTATATGGGTGTCAAAGTTGATATGTTTTAGTATCATCCAAATGCATCTCTTTGGGATACGGCTTTTTGAAAACGTTATTTGCACAGATTTATTCACGGGAAGTTTGTTGACAGCAGGGATAGGGGGTTGGATTGGAGGAAGACGTTGACACATGCGAAAGCTTCCTTGGACGTATAAGTGAGTCCGCCATTTTGTCCTTGTCTACAGACGTCTATTATTTTCACTGTTGTGATTTTCCCATGAGCCACTTAGTTTAAGCCACTATGAAGCGTTGTCTGCGGTGTACCTGATGTTACTATTTAGACTCGCAGTTCTTTGCTGAAGGTTACCGTATGCAGTTATGGGAAGACGGTGGTGACAACGAATCGATTTGGCGGTGACAAGTTTTAGACGAAGTTTGGTTTGCAAGAAATTTGGTAGATATGTCTTTTATTAGCTTCCTCGATTATGTTGTCTGTACCTTGACTACGTGAATGCCGATGTCACAAATTCTATATCGAGAACATAACTGCTTATTGACAAAATCACACGCTGAGAGAGCATCATTTAGTCTTGAATAAAACACTCTTGTTAAGTACATGGCTTAGTGCACTTGAGAGGCAATAATTGACCCAGCACTTTTCAATGATCTCAATGAGACCTAACGTTATATTTTAAGAATATGAATCATATGTCAGTTTTCACTCCAAATACCCTGGACCTTGATTCACTTCTTGACTCCTTCAGCCCCAACCCCTCACAACCCCTCACAACACCCCTCCCCTTCCACACACACAGAAATACTTATGTGGGTATTTGGAAAGTCTAAATACATCGTACATGAATTAACAAAGGTCATCAAACTGGAAAATCGTACAAAGCGAGAAACTATCTACATTTTTTTCCCGCTCAAGTTTGGTCGTCACGTCACTTAGCGTTCCCATGGCACACACGGCGATCAACACTGACCGACTGGTGGTTGTTCTGTTTTGATTCGCTGACTCACCACCTTATGAAAAAGCTCAACATCTGCATAAATATTCAGTCAGTAATAAAATAGGGAAAAAAATAGAGGAAAAGGATTTCTTAAGGAAGAAAAAGAAGGCACATCGCTCTGGTATTTTCCAAAGAGAAATGAGAACAGAAAGCAAAGGAAGGATTGTTAATAAAGCTAACAAACAAATAAAGAAGGACACTAGTTGCAAACAAATTCAACAACGTTAACGTCATCTTGAATAAATTTTACGGGTTTGGACATTAATAAAACACTTGTTGTGGCCAACTTAATGGGAGTAAAATTATAAATAGCCTGGAGACGTGAAATACGTCAACACATCAGGTGCGATCACAATTAGCATGGAATTGAAGTTTGCTGAGTAGTTTTGACCTAGTTTGTTATTTAAGTGGAGTTCCCATAGGACAACATGGCCTGGGTTTTTGGTGTTTGCTTGTTTGTGCTTCTTCGATTTGCTGGTGAGTTAACTTCTCATTTTATTCCTTATTTGTTCCTTCTCTGTTTGGCATTCCAACTACATTACTCCACTAGATGCATGGATCAGACAACAAGAAGCTTTTTGTGACAAGAACATAGTGTATGCATGTGTATGTATGTAAGCTTTAATCAAAAATTGGTTCTGACTGTGGTCAGGTCCACTGAAGAAGATGGTGCGTAATTTCAAGAGTGGTATAGCGATCAAAGCGGTCTACTGATCTAGCGTCGATCCTCAGTGTCAGTTTTTTAATGGCTTTCGGTAAAGCGAGTTTCCGTGTTCAACAAAGGGAAGTCAAAAACATGTCCCCAATGACTGCATGCTGTTCGATTTTTATAAAGCAGATTTGGACGATTCATTTTGCAATGAAAGCGAAAACCAAAACAAAACAAATTGTCCTTCATTACAATTTTGTTATTTTGCATTTTGGATGGCCCGGTTTGAATTTCCGAATCCGGGAACAGCCTTGTGGAAGTGATCAGCTCTTGCTGAAGATAACGCAGAGTCGTTTCTCTGGGGGTATGCAAGGACTGTGTTTACCGTAAAGGAGGACGTCTATTATCAACGCGTTTTGGGGCTGAAGATATCATGATTGCATTTAAATAGACCGATTCCAATCTTCTTTCAGTGGCGAAAAGCGCCTGGAGCAATACAAACCATGGTTAGGGTGCAGCTGTTAGGTTGAGAAGAATCGCTCGACAGTAACACTCGACTATAACAGTCTAGGTTGTACTATAGTTATCTTGTTTGAAAGACTTTCCTTTCGTAGCTTAATTTTTGCACCAAATTTGAATTTATAAGTTTTCAAACATTTGAGATATTTCTTTACCGGAAGTCTTGCCGGTCTAAAATTGCACACAGTTCCTTAAGCCTGGTTTCCATATGATCGCAGGCGATCGCAGATGGCAGACGATCACAAAGAAAGCTGTTTCCATATAATCGCAGACATGCAATCGCAAACGATCGCAAAGCCGACTGTAGCCATACAATTCAGCCAGCGGAAATGTCAAATGTACATGCGCATTTTTGAAATTACAAATATTATGGGATAGGTTTCGATCCAGGATCGCAGACGATCGCAGAAGTGTCTTTGCATATGATCGCAGACGATCGCAGAACTTTTTGCGATCTGCGATCCGCGATCGTCTGCGATTATATGGAAACCAGCCTTTCTTGTTGTTATCATTTTTTTTCTATTTACTTTTCGGGAAGCCGGAATTCGCACTGATAGGAAAGCGTGAATGTGGAAACGCACAAGTTGAATCACAATGGACAGTTTAGCAGCTAGCATACAATCACTTTGCTGAATGATTGTAAGAATAAAGCACAGCACAGGATGACCATCATTGAAGTCTTGAGTAATACGTGATGATCAAAGTACTTCATCCATCTTTGGTAGCGTGAATTGAAAGCAAGAAGCACATTCGATTTCTAATTAAGACATTCCTTGTACGCTGTGCTAGTTTAGATTAGCATTTAAACAGTGATTTTGGAAAGCCAAACCAAAAATAAGAGTGTATTTAAGTGCACGAGAAACCTTGCAAAACTTGTTATTTTTTGCTAAAACTTGTTGACTGCTATCGAACTCAACCCACAATGCATTTCACACAAATGTTTTTATACCGCAGTTTGTGTTTTGTTTTCATTGAAAATGAAATGGCCCAAGACGAAAAACTTTATGCAAGAACTAGAAGTGCTCACTCAACGGTGTTTATGTTATATGGACACTGACATATATCTACTGGGTAGTTTCATTCTACATCTATTACTGACTCTTTTTGTAATTTATGCAAGCTAAGTTATCGTTGTTGTTATACTTATTTTTTTGTTCAATTTCTTATTTTGTACAAGACAGGGGATGTCATTTGAAATTATTTTTTGCCTAAGTAAAAACAACCCAACATTAATTTTCATAGCCCATGGAAGACAAGCGGCCTCATTACCATAGGAACTACTATTTTAGCGGTTTACACTGCTTTTTTTAAAGTGAGTCATGACATCAACTGTTTTCACCCAATCCTTTGGGTTACATCCAAACCAAAAACAAAAAATGCCTCTGAATTAATGAGCAGCACATTGGAGTAATAATCCTTGCCATGAAGATCTGATCCTCCATCAGTTGTTTTCGTTTTCCTTGCGATCTCGTCCAATAGAAAATGCGACTGAAACCCAGCATACCCTCGCCAGACACATTTTGCCATGATTTAAATCCTCCATTTTTGTTTGCTCTAAATTTCCCTTTCTTCATTTTATTTCTCGAATAGTTTGAATTAATAAATTTACGCGGAAATTATTGAACATCACTTTCTCATAAGCTGTGACGCAGTTCATTTTTAAACCATTTCAGCAAGATTTACGGACGTTACCTCTTTCTCATATATTATAGCTCAACAGAAAAATTATATGGGTGTCAAAGTTGATATGTTTTGGTACCATCCAAATGGACACCTATTTCAAAACGTAAAGCAAGTTATTTTGCATAAATTTATTCACGGGAAGTTTGTGCGAATGGGGAATGGGTTGTTAATTTTCTAACAACCATTTAAGACACTAGTTGCAAACTAATTAAACAACTTTAACGTCATGTTGAGTAAATTTTACCGCTTTGAACAGTAAAACACTTGTTGTGGCCAACTTACTGGGAGCTAAATTATGAATAGGCTGGAGACACGAAATACGAAAACACATCAGGCACGATCATAATTAGCATGAAATTAAAATAGTGGAATTATATAAGTTTGCTGCAAGGTTTTGCCCTATTTCGATAAAGTGGAATTCCCACGGGACAACATGGCCTGGGTTTTTGGTGTTTCCTTGCTCTTGCTTCTTCGATTTCCTGGTGAGTTAACTACTTATTTTATTCCTTAATTGTTCCTTCTCTGTTTGACATTGCAACTAGATTACTCCACTAGATTCGTGTATCAGACAACAAGAATCTTTAAGCGACCAGAACATAGTGTATGCATGTGTATGTAATAACTATGTGAGCTTTATTCAAACATTAGTTCTGAATGTGGTCATGTTCGTTGAAGAAGATGGTGCGGAATTTGAAGAATGGTATACGATCAAAGCGTCCTATCTGGTGACGATCCTATCATTTTTCATGGGCATCCAACGAGCCAAATCAACCAAAAGTTGTAGAAAGGCATTTTTAAGTACCTTATGCTGTTTGAAGTCTGTTTAAAGTGATGTTTTCATTAGCAGAAGAAATTCATCTGTTCGGATTCCCTAGCTGAAATTTTAATTGCCCGAAAATGTTAGGGAACAAAATCTTCCTTTGAGAAAATGCAAGCTGAAATGAACTTTCAACGAACTTTCTAGGGAACTATTTTCTTGCCGAAAATGCTAGCTGACGTTTTTGGTTGCCAAAAACAGCAGTTACGACCTTTCCGAAAACCTCAGGAGCTATGATTTCCCAATTGCGAATCTTTTAGGCCACGTTTTAGTTACGAAAATCCGAGTCCACTCTTTAATCGACGCCGAAATCTCAAGGCGAATTACCCTCCACCGAACAGATATCCAGCGAAACTTGTCGTTGGATGCCCCTGATTTTTGTCGGACGTTCGTTAAAGCGAGTTTCCGTATTCAAAGAAGGGAAGTCAAAAACATGCCCCTAATAAGTGTATGTTGTTTGACTTTTAGAAAGCAGTTTTAATTATGACATGAAAGCGAATATCAAAACTAAACAATTCTCCTTTATTTTGCACTTTGGATTGTGCGGTTTGAATTTCCGAATCGGGGATTGCGGAAGTGATAAGCTCTTGCTAAAGATAACGCAGAGTTGTTTCGCAGGGAGTATGAAAGGACTGTTTTTACTTTAAAGGAGGAAGTTTTCAATACACAAAGGCTATCATCAACGCGTTTTGGGGCTCAAGATATGATGATTATATTTCAGTTTATAGGACGGACTCCAATCTTGTTTCAGCGCCTAAAGCGCCTGGACCAATAAAAACCATGGTTAGGTTGAGAAGAATTGCACGCCAGTAACCCTCGACTATAACTAGGTTATGCTGTAGTTATCTTGTTTGAAAGGCTTTCCTTTCGTAGCTTAAGTTTTCAGACATTTGGAATATTTGTTTACCGAACTCTTGCCTTTCTAAAAATGCACACAGTTCCTGATTGGTCAAAAGGTTGTTTTCAGTTTGTTTCTATTTCCTTTTCCGGGAGCCGGAAAACATTCGCACTGATGGAAAGCATGGATGTGGAAACGCGCAAGTTGCATCACAGTGGACAGTTTAGCAGCTAGCATGCAACCACGTTGCTGAATGATTGTAAGAATAAAGCGCAGCACAGGATGACCATCACTGAAGTCTTGAGTAATACGTGATGATCAAAGTACTTCATCCATCTTTGGTAGCGTGAATTGAAAGTGAGAAGCACATTTGACTGCTAATTAAGACATCGCTTGTACGCTGTGCTAGTTTAGATTGGCGTTTTAACAGTAATTTTGGAAAGCTAAACCAAACCTAAGAGTGAATTTAAGTGTGCGAGAAAAATTGCGAAACATTTTTTTTTGCTAAACTTGTTGACCGTTATCGAACGCAACCCACAGAGCATTTTATACAAATCTTTTTTGTAGCGCAGTTTACGTTTTGTTTTCATTGAAGCACTTTTTGTTACATAGACACTGGGATATATCTACTGGGTAATTTCATGCTACATCGATTACTTCTTCTTTTTGTCTTTTATTCAAGCTAGCGCAAGTTATCGTTGTTGTTATACATATTTTTTGTTCAATTTCTTATTCTGTACAAGAACAAAGGATGTCACTGTATTGGTCGAAAGGTCTGTTCATCTCGTCCGACATGGCCGCGAGTGAAACATGCCCGATAGCTCGTTTTGAAAGTTTTACAAACCAATTCAAAAACAACTTATACAGGAAGAAAAACAACAAAAATGGGTTGAATAATAAAGATTGATTTTTTTTATCCGCGACTTCTCAACATCAGCTGAGTCAGTCTTGGTTTATTACCTTTTTCTGGCTGCAATTTAAGAGCGAAACAATGACGATTTTTAGGCTTTGAACCTTAAACACGGTAAATTTTTTCCTAAGGGAAAACAAGCCGACATTAATTTTCATAGCACATGGCAGACAAGTGGCCTCATTACCATAGGAACTACTATTTTAGTTTACACTGCTTTTTTACAAGTGACTGATCACATCATGTTTTAGTCCAATCCTTTGGATGACATCCAAACAAAAACAAAAATGCCTCTGCATTAATGAGAGGCACATTGGAGTAATAATCCTTGCCATGAGGATCTTATCCTCCATCAGTTGTTTACGTTTTCGTTGCGATTTCGTCCAATAGAAAATGCGACTGAAACCCAGCATAACCTTCCCGAGCACATTTTTTCGTGATTTAAATCATCCATTTTTGTTTTCTCTAAATTCACCTTGTTTCATTCCTCGAATAGCTTCAATTAATAAATTCATACAGAAATCATTGAGCATGGCTTTCTCATAATCTGTGACGCTGTTCATTTTTAAACCATTTCAGCAAGATGTACGCACGTTACCTCTTTCTCGAATCTTATAGCTCAACAGAAAATTATATGGGTGTCAAAGTTGATAAGCTTTAGTGCCATCCAAATGCATCTCTTCACCTTTTTCAATACGTTGAGAAAGTGATCTCGGATAAATTTGTTCACGGGAAGTTTGTATAGTCAGCGATCAATACTGACCGACAGTTAGCTGTTGTTTAATTCGCTGACTCACCACCTTAAGAAAATGCTCACCTAAAAATTCAGTCAGTAATAATATAAACAAATAAGAAAAAAAAAAGGATCAATTTACGAAGAAAAGAAGGCCTATCGCTCTGGTATTTTCTGGAAAGAAATGGGAACAGTAAACAAGGGAAGTGATTGTTAATTTTCTAACAACTATTAAAGACACTAGTTGAAAACAAATTAAACAATGTTAATGTCATTTTTGATAAATTATACCGGTTAAGACAATAAAACACTTGTTGTGGCCAGCTTAATGGGAGCAAAATTATGAATAGGCTGCAGACACGAAATACGAAAACACATCAGGCGCGATCATAATTAGCATGAAATTAAAATAGTGGAATATAAGTTTGCTGTGTGGTTTTGATCTTGTTCGTTTAAGAAGAGTTCCCACGGGACAACATGGCCTGGGTTTTTGGTGTTTGCTTGCTTGTGCTTCTTCGATTTCTTGGTGAGTTCACTTCTCATTTTAGTCCTTAATTGTTGTTGTTGTTTTTTTTTTCTATTTGGCATTGCAACTACTAACATTACTCCACTGGATGCGTGGATCAGGCAACTAGAATCCTTTTTGACCAGAAAATAGTGTATGTGTGTGTATGCACGTAAGCTTTATTCAAAAATTAGTTCCGACTGTGGCCACGTCCACTGAAGAAGCTGGTGCGTAATTTCAAGAATGGTATAGCCATCGCGCGGTTTGAATTTCCGAATCCGGGAACGGCTTTACGGGAGTGATCAGCTCTTGCTGAAGGCGAGTAACGCAGAGTCGTTTCTCAGACGGGTATGCAAAGACTGTGTTTACCTTAAAAGAGGAGGTTTTCACAAAAGGCTATTATCAACGCGTTTTGGGGCTCAAACTATCATTATTATATTTTTATAGGACGGATTTTAATTTTGGTATTTTACACTTTGGATTGCGCGGTTGGAATGTCCGAATCCGGGATTGCGGAAGTGATAAGCTCTTGATGAAGATAACGCAGAGTCGTTTCGCAGGGAGTATGAAAGGACTGTTTTTACTTTAAAGGAGGAAGTTTTCAATACACAAGGCTATCATCAACGCGTTTTGGGGCTCAAGATATGATGATTATATTTCAGTTTATAGGACGGACTCCAATCTTGTTTCAGCGGCGAAAAGCGCCTAGAGCAATACAAACCATGGTTAGAAGAATTGCACGCCAGTAACACTCGACTATAACTAGGTTATACTATAGTTATCTTATTTATTTGAAAGAATTTCCTTTCGTAGTTTAATTTTTGCCCCCATTGGAATTTATAAGTTTTCAGACATTTGGGATATTTGTTTACCAAATTCTTACCTTTCTAAAATTGCACACAGTTCCTGATTTGTCAACTTTTTTTTCGTTCTGTTTCTATTTCCATTTATGGAAACCGGAAATCATTCGCACTGATAGGAAAGGGTGAATGTGGATTAGTACGAATAAACCACAGCACAGGATGACCATAATTGAAGTCTTGGGTTTGAAGTTAGGATTCATTGAGCAAAGCTCTCCCCTGATACTGGTCGAAGGTCAGAAACAAAGTAAGAGTCTCTGCTCGTTCTCAATACTCGCTAGCCATTATTGACATCATGACACACGCCTTCGCTCAAAAGCCGCCATCTTGGAAACTCGCGTGTCTAATGTGCAATCGCGCGGGAGCAAAATGTCGCCAATTTCTGGTAATGCTAACCACTGGCCAAAGAGCCTGAGGACTCTGGGTATGGGATTGTATTAGAGTTAGTCCGCTCAACCGTGAACAGTTCAGATGTTAACCGCTTAAGGCTAAGCGCTTGCCAAGTTTTCATTTCATGTTTAAAAAGATTCATTCGTATTTTCAAATAGAAAATGTCTTGCTTCAAACTGCAATAAAATCTTGTTCGAACATCACATTTCACGTCAGGAAAATACTTTTCAAACGTGGAATAATCTGAATAATTTGCAAAAGTCTCCGGCTTGGCGGGAATCTTATCAGGCTTTGGCCTTTCCTCAATGGTTGTTTAGAAAGAAAGGAGAGACCAAAATGATCTTATAACGACAATATAACTCCACTGATGAATTTTGTACGCATGCACAATTTTTTGTTTACATTTTGTAGGATGACACTTCACCTTGCTCTCCTTCGCATTTCCAGCAACAGCAATGGCTGGGCGAAACTCAGCCCCGTGGTTTGACACCTTACCCTTTTCTATACCGTCGATTGCATCTACCCGTGAACGCACGCGCCCAAAACATTTTTTCACGTGATGTCAAACGTCTGCGTTTCAGGTGTCAAACTCTCAAAGTTTCCCGCCCAAATGTGAAGTTCCTTAGGTGTTCTCGTGGTTCAATTTACTGTCAACACAGTCAAGAAATTAAATCCGCCAAAATCCGTTCACTGATATCTATGATATAAATTGAAAGTAGGACGCCTTTTTGATAATTTCTTCCTTTCTTGTTGACTAAAAACATATCCCTACAAGTAGTGAAACACTAGCTGAAACTTCACATTTGGGCGGGCAAACTTTAAAGTTTTACACCTGAAACGCAGACGTTTGACGTCAAGTGAAACCATGTTTTGGGAACGGGCGTTCACGGGTAGATGCAATCGACGGTACCATTTTTGACAGAAGAGGTACTCCTTTCGTATACCTTCCATTGACAAGTGGTACTCCTTTCACAAACCTACTTAAGAACACTGCATCCCCTCTCTAGCCCTTAGCGTGAAGTCTTCTTGTCAGCTTCATGTAGCGTTCAATAAATTAATACAGTACAGTCATAAGGTATGTGTATTCGAAATATTTTAATGAAAGGCCCTTTTAAAGATCTAAATGACAAATTTTCCTACCCTTTCATATACGTCGACCCTTGAAATCCTTATCCTTTTTAGTACAGCTGAGGCGTGAAAAAGGTACCCCTTTCGGGCGGAGCCTCTCCGTATGGCTGGTTTGCAAGTGACGTCACGGCAGCCATGTTGGAGGTCAAGAACAATGGCTTTTCTCTCCGCTGGGAACTAAATTCTATTTTTATGTAAATTCTCCGAAAAAATTTGTATTGTTTTGACCTCCAACACGGCCGCCCTATCACGCGGTTGCAAACCAAGAATAGGCCCTTCTAGGGAGTACTCCCCAGGGATACAGACACCATTCCTTTAGCCGTTTTAATGTCTCATAGATTGCTTTATTTTTCTATATATTCTGCTATGCTGCTGGTTCCATTTCTGATTATTCCTTTCACGATTATGTAAGCTTTTGTGGAAACTGTCGGGAGAAAGAAGCCTTCGACCGTCGCCATAGCCATAGTTTTCCTCCTCTCGGTCCTCCAGCCAACTTCATTAAAAACAACTCCAAAAAATCCTGATTGCACAAAAATTGCAACTCAGCAAGAACTATATATCATTAATCTATAATTCTGGGAAGATTTAGGGTGATATCGAACTCAACTGAGCACGATGCAAACGGATTTTTGAACGAAATTTTTTCTTCTCGCATCTTTTGCATTTGCGACATCCTGTCACAAAATCAAAGTTTGGTGCATGCGCAGTAACCAGATTGTGTCCTTTTAAACTAGTTCCTATCTTACAAATTACATAACGAATACACAAGAGCCTCAATTCAACAAATGTCTTAACTGCGATGATCATTCACAATTGTCACTAGGCTTTTTGAACTTATTATTTAGTGGGGAGACAATTTATGCTTCCAAGCCGGCTGTAGCACGAAATCTTTCTAAATTTTATTTGTTTTTCAGATATTTATTAGGAAGGTTTTCAAATGAGCATCGAAAGAGAATTACGTTTGCTTTCGATTTTCGTTGCCTCGCTTTGTGATTGGCCAACAAACCTGGGACCGATTTCTCAACCGATCAGAAACAATACCAAAACCAATCGCGACTTATACGCGCGCATTTTCCCGCGCTTTGCGACAGTTACGAGTACTTGCTTTGAATTCTGATTGGCTCATTTCGCGGTGTGGCTCTGTTGTGATTGGCAGGAGAGACTGCTTTGGTTTTGGTTTTACGACACTCAAACTGCTCTAGTTTGTCAATGATTAGTACCGAATTCTTACAAACAGCAGATGATTCGATTCGTTCCAACTATTTCCTTGGAAGCCGTGATTCTGCTTAGTCGGAGACGGTTTCTTAATGATGTCGAACTTACCTAGGTCCTAATAATCTTTGTGCCACGCGGATATTGCAAATTTTGCCTTTGTCACATCCGGGAGTCTAAAATAATGGTAATATGGTTACGATCTTGTTTGTCGCTGTAACTATGCAAATATATTCAATATTAGTGCTTGCCCGAGTTATGTCCGCGTTCCTTCTCTTCAGGTGATTAGGTGGTAGTCACTCTGCAAAAAAGCCAAAAATCACGTTTGTCTTTGCTGATCTACTGCTATGCTCATGCTGCTCACCCAAAGTACTGCTGCAACGGTTCGGCTGGACCTAAGGAAATGTTTTTGTACATCAACACGCCACCTCCCCCTCCCATCCCTCTCAACCCCAGAAACAACAACAACAATTACAAAAACAAAAATGCGAAAAGCCAAACTTTGACATAAAATGGACGTGGTGCTGATCCACCAGAATTTCAGATTTTTTCAGGGGCACCCAACGAGCAAAATCAACCAAAAGCTGTAGAAAGGCATTTTTAAGTACCTTATGGTGTTTAAAGTGATGTTTTCGTTAGCTAGAAGAATTCGATCAGTTCGGATTCCTTAGCTGAAATTTTAATTGTCCCAAAATGTTAGGGAACAAAATCTTCCTTTGAGAACTGAAATGCTAGCTGAAATGAATTTCCACGAACATGCTAGGGAACTATTTTCTTTCCGAAAATGCTAGCTGACTTTTTTCACTGCCAAAAACAGAAAATACGAGCTTTCAGAAAACCCAAGGGGCTAATATAATTTCCCAATTGCGAATCTTTTAGGCCACGTTTCAGTTACGAAAATCCGAGTGCACTCTTTCAGTAGATTCCAAAAGCCTAAGGTGAACTACCCTCTACCGAACAGTTATCTACCGAAACTTGTCGTTGGGTGCCCCTGTTTGTCAAATGCGATTTTGCTCAGCAGTGTACCGAAAATTTGGTTTATCAACGGAGTCGGAAGGGCTAACGCTCGAAACGTCAGCTAATCGAATCCCTGGTCAATTTACATTATCAAC
>JAEMWC010000066.1:1292500-1310000 GCA_016490735.1 Pachyseris speciosa
CGACGTAAAACGGTGAACGATAGCCCGTTCGTTCCCCGTTTTACTACCTTTTAATAGAGTCCTTTGAGACATATAATAAATCCTTTATTGATCAAGCTTGTTCGGTCAAGATGGCGGCATATTGGCCTCGTTCATTTTTTGCTAGGTCATTTTTTGCGTGTTTATGGACCTCGACTTCTTCAGAACTTGGCCAAAATCCCACAATCTCGACCTCACCCTTGGTCAATAACCATTAAATATTCAGAATGTTCTTGTTAGCTATAGCCGCTACAATGTACATGCTAAATGCCAGACCTATTTGAAAATAACTAGAAGAAAAGGCCCTAATGGTGAGGATTAAGTCCAATTTTCCCAGTCTTCGAAATGATTGATATCTTTCCGAAGCGGACTGCATGCACACGTACTGAAATAGTTTCGCTTAGTTATCTGTGTATCGGCGGTTAGCCCGGGCGGTAAGCAGTGCTTGGTTGCTGCCTTTCGTGAAAGGGGCTATGTCCTCGTAATTTTATCTTTTTGGGCGAACAAATTCAATTCAATTACCCACGCCTACCCAAAAGCGCTCCCAGAACAACAAAAGAAAGATCAAGCTATCAGTTTCTCAAATAACAATAATAATAATAATAATAATAATAATAATAATAATAATAATAATGATGACGACGACAACGACGACGACGATGATGATGATGATGATCATGATCATGATGATTATGATAATAATCACTTTATTAAAGTCAGAAATCTTTCTAGCCAAGCACATATGCTCTACTTATTGGGAAGACTAAATCAAATCAACTCTAAATAAAGAAGAATCAAATCAAATCAAATGTTGGTTTTTGGGGAGAGGGGGAGTCCGGAGTACCCGGAGAAAAACCTCTCGGAACAGGGTAGAGAGCCAACCAACTCAGCCCACTTTCGACGCCGAGTCCGGGACATATTGGTAAAAGGCAAGCGCTCACACCTAATCGAATGCTCCTTTTCCTCCTCTATTAATTTTAGATCTGGACTAACCCGTTCCTGCAGTGGAATCCTGATGATTATGGGGGAATAAGACAAATTCTTGTGGCGCCAAAAGAAATATGGGTCCCAGACATCGTGCTCGAAAACAAGTGAGCCCCTTTTCCTTCCTAAAAATAATAGATAAGTCCAGATGACTTTTCCAATCCTCCTCTCCATCACTAACGCCCAGACCATCACAGCTACAACGAAGCTCTAAAAAAGTTGGATGGTGTTTTACTGGTTATTGCTCAGTTATGCAGCAGACAAATGAACAGGGGCTGGTGACGACAAAAGATGCTGGCTTTATAGAAGTCATTATTTAGCTGGGGTTCACTTTCTGCAATTTCGTAGGAAAAAATGAAATTTATCCTAGCCCTTTAATGATGATGATGATGATGATGATGATAATGATGATAAAACTTATATTGCGCATATAGCATACAATATGTTCATAGGCGCATTACAAATAATCGAAACAGGTTAAGAATAAGAAAGAATAACAAATATACAAACTAAGAAAGTTTCAGAATACATGTAAAATCGAAATCAACAATCAGCTCAATTAAAAGCTAACTTAAAAATATGTTTTAAGATCTCTTTTGAAAGATGTAAGACTGTGAATATTTCTGATCTCAGCCGTAAGGTTGTTCCACAGTTTTAACCACCGATCAGGCACAACTGAAGCATCGCTTTTATGTCCTCTTTTGTCGGCGCTCGCTTTTCCGTGGGAAAGGTTTACCATCGAAACGAAAATAGAGCCTGATCGCAGGCTACACAGTTTAGGAGCTGCTGACTGAAAGGCACGGTCACCAAGCGTAGGCAGGCACCGTGCGCTTTAACCTGTTAGACCTGACAATGTTTGCAGAGTTACTTCAAATACTCTCATCGTCCTCTTGCTCATGATCAACTGCTTGCTCAACTGATCCTTGTAGAAACCGGAGGTGCTAATTGTCATATACCGGTTAGACGACTACTCATTCCATCTCTTCATACGTATACAGTTGTTTTTGCTACAATCCGTTTTTCTATGTCCAGTAATACATGAATGCCTTTACTATTTTTTTCTTTTTTCAGTGCTGATAACTTGGTTGTTCAAGCAGGTCACCTGGAGAAATTTAGTTCCTTTGTGGTAGTGCGTTTTGACGGACACAATTTGTGGGTGAATCCGGCAAAGTTCCAAAGCTCTTGTAATCTGGATGTGCAATTCTTTCCCTTTGACAAGCAAAAGTGCGAGATGGCCTTTCGTTCACTGACAGCCGATCGCTCCCTTATGGACGTAAATACCAGAGAAATCGAGAGCGAGAAGCCTCAGGAAGGTATGCAAATTATCGAAACGCCCTCTGCACTGCGCCTTCGTGCCGGTGAGATAAGCACAAGACGCACCAGACGTTCTCACAATGGACTACGCACCTCTACATACGCATAGTGTTTACACATTAGCGTTTCACTATGGTCAAATAGTTTACTATCGCGCTATTCTTTTTTTTCTTGTATTGTAAAAGTACAACAACCGAGACTGGTAGACAGCCCTTAGAAAACGTTTTAAAGGTGCGTGAAAATTAATAGCTTTGCTACGCTCAGGATCGCCTAGCAAGCTCAGCAATCGATGTCCACTTACTTTGAATCAATATCGTATTTTTTTCACGCCAACGGTCAACATCCAGCAAACGTTAAAAGATAAGAACTAGCAAATCATCATAAGGTAATTCGTGGTATTTATTTAGTATTCAGAAAGTTTCCATCATTAAATAATCCATGCAACAGAGATATTTTAACTGGTGATATCGAACTCAACTGAAACGGAGGCTATTTACAATATATATTTCTACAGTAATACTGAGCAGGAACACTTCTAGATTGGGTTCTTGTCACCGCCGCAACTCAGTACTCACTTACAATTAAAACTCAAGAAAGAAGAAAATATTCAAACTAACGAATAGACCATTTTACAGTTGTCGATTAGAGCGAGGCTGGGGGTGACCTTGTTTTGATACAAACCTACCTACTTTTTTATGTAAATCATGTTTTTCTTATGCTAACTAGTGTTTAATCAGCATAATTTCCATAAAAAAGCAGGTAGGTTTGTATAAAAAAAAAAGGTCACCCCTAGCCTCGCATTCGCTCAAAGGTCAGGGTACTGAACAAAGAACTGTAAAATGGTCTGTTCGCTTATACCGATGATCAAACACTGTATACCTGGATGTGATTTTTCACTTTGTTGTTTAACAGCCCACATACATTGACAATACCTTTCTCTTATTCTTATCTAGAGCTTAAACTCGCCACTTCAAATGGTTACTGGTCACTGAGGAGTATTGTCATTAAGACCAATGTCTACAAAGACGGCCAAACAGACCAACGCGAATTCCGTGAGGTTATCGTGTCGTTCTTCATCGGACGCCGTCCCATGTTCTTCGTCCTGTTTTCCATCGTGCCTTGCATGATCATCGGCATGCTCATCCTAGTCAGCTTCTTCATTCCAGCCGAAAGCGGTGAGCGAATCGGACTGTGTGCCACCATTCTGCTGGCTGTCAGTGTGTACCTGCTTGTTGTAACCGAGCAGCTGCCTGAGCAGTCGGAGACGCTGCCTCTGATTGGTGTTTATTACATGGTGATCATGTTTGAAATCGGATTGGCGTTGGCCGCTACTGTTCTGGTACTGATGGCTCATCACGGAACGTCTGAGCCACCGAAGTTTCTGACTTGTTTAACAGGTTTGCTTTTTATGCTTTTTGTTTGTCTGTTTGTTTGTTTGTTTGTTGTTTTTACGTCCAAAGTTGAGCCTTGTCTTCCGAAGAAGACTTTCAGCAATAACGACATGAGCGTTCCAAAGAATTGCCAGAAAAACGAGTCCTTAGTCCCAGTTGCAAGTGCTAGAGTGTGTTAAAAGTTCATGGCTATTTGCATATTGTTTGGAGATGTTAGGCTTCCGTTTCTCGACCTTTCGGGAGCTTTCAAATATAACTAGAACTGAAGGAGGAGGAGTTTGTGTGGTACAGTGGTTAGGTCCTTGAAAACTGAAATCTGGATGTCCAGGGTTCACATGAGTGCCGGTCTAACGACTCGTAAAGTAAAGTAACGGCTTTACTTTGACTCTCGTCTTATGACTCGTTTCTTCGTTATCACTGAAACCCCATGCACTCAAGGTGAAAAAGGATAATTAGTCATTGACATAATTATGTGGTTATCATCAATATACCCCTCGTGCAATTTCTCTGACAATTGTCGCTTGTATGAAAGATTGAAAATTGACGTCAGTTTTGTATGCGCCTGTCCTCTTATTGATCATTAATTGCGTCATAACATTGTCAAAGTGACTGTGGAATAACCAGCCGCAGGTGAGTGTTTCTACAGTAAGCTTTGACAATGTTATGACGCAATTTGTCACAGGAGCATTGAAAACTGACGGAACCCTATTTTCTTTACAATTACAAAACCTCAAATAGTCAAATGCTGGGTTCAAATGAAAGAAAGGTCATCGTTAACAGCCGTTAACATATGAAGTAAATGAATTTATTTCAAACTGACGCAAGCATTGTCGGTAACTTTTTTCGCTCTCTGATTGGCTAATAGCACAGCTAAGAAAGTTTCATTGGCTAAAAAAGTTGACATTTTGACGTAAGGCTAATGCTCTCTGGCATTGAACAACTTCGCATGGCTTTCCTTGCGCCAATATTTTATTTTAAAACAGTCAACTGGAATTGACCGCGGTTCAAAAGCCTCAAAACATTAAAACATTACAACATGAGAAAACAATACACGACGCGTTTGTTTTGTTCGAAAACAAATTTAAACAATCAAAAAACGATCATCCAACTTCGTGTTGGACGAGCATGTTTGACCGTTTAGCCACCTCTCTCAACATTGCATTTAAATGGATTTCCATGTTTGATCTAGATCAAATATTTTCATCAAACATTTTGCGTTACGAACAAATGTTTGATCGTTTGGCCACTACAACCAACAAATCATGCAAAGCCGAAAAAAAAAAACAACAACAACAACAACAACAAGAAACAAACAAACAAATGAACCACATAACATCGAAATTTCAGCGATAATACGCAAAAAAATCGTATTGTCGACTCACTCTGTCTAGTGTTTGGTCAAACATCGTTTGTGCGTTTATAGAGAGCCACCCAATGTTATGTTTGACAAACACGGTGCTGGATGATAATGTTTGATCGTTTAGCCGGGGCTTTAACCCTTAATTTTACGAGGTCTCATTGCGATTACGTGTTTATAAGATAAGGGCAAAAGTTTCTTAACACTGTTGAGGCACAGACGTCGAAAAACAGTCAGCCGAGCGGAGTAAAAACACTCGTTCGCTTGCAAGCAAACTAACAAAATAAACAAACAGTTCAACTACTTCTTTGCGTCCAAAACGAGTAGAGATGATTGCTATTTATATCCAGTCGAGAGAAAAATACAAGTTTCACTCCTGAGCAAAAGTAACAACGATTCAAACAAATGTTAAGCTTTAATTTATTTTAATTCGCCTCACTGTCTTGAGTTGCAGAGGTTTCTACCACTTGAAAATACGCATCCACTTTAGTAAAAACACGAATCCGCAAAAACAGTAAACGGTTTGTCAAAAGAAAGAACTTCTTCCACAGCGTTTGAGCTACTCGTTTCTCCCATTAATGCCGGTGAACTGTTAAGTGACCTTTCTTGGATGGCTGCAAGACGTCGCGGTAAAGTGAAAGCCCTTGAAGCGTTGAATCATTGGCCGTATTTATACTAGAGACAGATCATCCGTCTGGGACGAACTTGGGCAAAGAAGGGTAGCTCGTCTGATAATCCGTCTGTGTATAAATACGGGCAAGCAGACGGATCATTCATCCACATGAGCTATCGCGATAGTCCGTCTTGTGAAAAGAACCATCGTGGATAACTCGTCAAGACGGATGATCCGCCTCTGTGTATAAATGCGTGCTGAAGACGAACTATCCACGAAAACTATACTTTTTTATCGTGCTTTGTGACAAAATCCTTCCAGAGGGTTCGTCCAGTGTAAACACGGGAAGAGCCACTCGACACACCGATAGTTCGTCTCATAGTCCTTCCCGTATCTAAACTAGACTGATGATCCGCCTGGACGGATGATCCGTCTTGACGAATGATCCGTCTCCAGTATAAATCGGGCCATTTTGTTTTCATCCACACAATCCGGACGCCATGCACGTCATTCCAAGTTTGAAGCTCTTCCTTTTCATCACTTGAAAATTCCCCTTCCGGAGTATGTTTGACAATATCTTGATTTTCATGCCTTTCACGCGAATTAAAAGACAAACTTCGATCGAAGAAGATTAATTGTTTTGCACAAAATGAAGAAACCAACTGAATGTGAAATTTCGAGCCGCAGAGAGCGCGTGAGAAATTAAGCCTCGTTTTGGTTTGGGTGCCCCACACCTGGCTTGAGCCTGCGATCAAATAGAAAGCCATTACCTGGTCAGTGATCGGCCCCGAAGAAAAAAAAATTAGCCCGCGATATGGTCACGTGATACTGGTCAGCGGGTGCCTTGTTTTGACAGGTGTCAATTGACCATAATATGGATGTCCAATATCAAAGATGTGCGCTGCAAACTAGCTGATCAGCTCGTATTTGTCTGTACTCTTATTGATGATAAAAAAACTAGCCAATCAGCGCACGAGAATTTCGACAGTTATTGCTAGGCCTGTCCCGATTGCGCTGGGCACTTTTTCGAATTTGGAGCACTATTTTACATTTCCAGCACTCTTAAGCACTTAATTGACTTTTGAGCAGAATTTGAGCATTTTTTCGCTTTTTGGGAAACATTTCAGCACATATTTTACAATTTTCCATATTTTAAATGAAATATTTTGTGTTTGAAACGTTTTCAGTAAAGCCGAGTAATTCTATTATAATGAATCTGAATAATTCCACCTAGTCGCCTGATTGGCTAACTGTTGTCATGGAAATGCACGAGCTACGGTCCTTTTAACCGTGGAAACAGTCGATTTTAATTGGTTCTTGACATCGTGTTTCTCAGAACTTTTAGCGCTCTTATAACAACAACAACAACAACAACTTTATTACCCTTCTCCTGACAGAACAAGTTAAAAGAAAGAAAATGAAATTATAAAAAGAGTAATGGCTTCCTTAATAACTGCTTTTTTGTGTTCAGTGCAGCTGCTGACGAAATTAAGCATCACAGTTGTAGCTATACATACGGTTGATTGCATCCGCAGTTCTGTAATGCTGTGTGCTTTAGAAACTATGCTTGACTGATAATAAAGGGTTTTTGTTCGACAAACGTTGTTATACTTTATGGTCACCTCAGTATTAGAAAATTGAGAGTTAGAAGTTTAATAAAACTATGAATATGTATGAACATCTGCTAGGAAATAATAAAAAAAAACTGCGAGCAACTTTTGTACACTATTTCTAAATTTCAAGCACTTTTCATAAAAATCGAGCACTATTTGAACACTTTTTTGCCATATTTAATTTCAGAGCACTTTTTGGCGATTTTTTCAGCGCAATCGGGACAGGCCTAGTTATTGCAAAAAACTACAGATGGAACTCGTGTATAGAGTTAGAGGTGAATACGTTTGAAAGTCATAATGTCATCACTGTTGATGCTTCTTTTTTAGTACCCCAAAAAAGGCCAAAATCGTTTACAAATCAGTTCATTAGCATTTTAGCTGGTGATAGTTCCGTTCAATATGAGGATCACGAATCGTGAATAGTGTGACGTTCTCATTTTCTCCTACTCACTACCGATAAATGCTATGCACTCCAGTTTTAAACAGGATTGCTTGCTTCAGTAAAAAGAGAAGAAAAAGAGAGGCCATAACAACACCGGTTGCACAAACATTTGGTGAAGAAAAAGCCGCAGGAACGACAGAAGACGGCAAACCAAACGATGACCTGGAGTTAGGAGAAGTCACAGTCAAGCAGAAGACGCAAAGGCCTTCAACTGCCTTCAGTGTTGCTACGGTGGATGAAGACTCCCTGAATCAAGAAACGTGGAAAGAGATTGCTCGTGCCCTGGATCGCATTTTCTTCTGGGTGTTTGTGGCTTTGTTTGCCATATCATCCATTGTAATTTACGGTCAGGCGGGACGCTTGGCAACATTAGATAAGTTCTAGGAAGAGCTCTTGGGGGCGAGAATGGGCTCTAAACTCAAGACCATCCCAAAGAGCAGTGATTGATATTTCTAGTCATAGCCTTGGTAGCAGTAATTTAACAACTACTACACATTAACTACACTGTACTTGTTACTCTCATGTAGAGATAGTGGGGGGGGAGGGGAGGGAGAGGAGCCCACTACAGCTACCAACTTTTAGTACGAGTAAACTCAATAGATTGTTATTGCACAATAATAACTACACCTTTTGCTAGGTATCAGGTTCATTAACGTCAAAATACATTCATTTTAACGAATCGTCATTCATTTTCTTTGTTTACAATTTTGCATATTCATGTAGTATTCTATAGTGCTAAACTTTATTCGCCTTATTAAACTAATAAAGGGCCTTAATGTTTGTATATTAGCACTGTAGCCTACCCCAAAGTGTAAATGGTTGCCTACACGTGTTAATGAGTGTTTATCAATATGCAAAGTGAATTTGAAAACAAAGAAAATGAATGACGATTCATAAAAATTGAATGTATTTCGACGTTAATGAACGCGATACCTGCGTTATTGAAAGTATATTTTCTGGTAATGACCAACAAAAGGTCACGGTACTTAGCCTCTAGATGAAAGCAAAACGTTAAAAACGGAAGCAAAGTAAGACTTAAAGTAGACAACGAAATAACGTTTTTTTTTATCTCATTGTTTCTAATTCCAAGCATTAAAGACATCAGTGGGTCTGTGAATAATCAATTCTCTAAATTCACATTACAAGAAAGGTGGAAAGGTGCCCCTTTGTCAGAGGCACCTGAAAGATAAGCCAGTACCTAACGGAGGTTTATTTTAAGGTAGCAAACTCAATCTTTACATTTTAATTTCTGCGAGGAACAGTTCTGCTCATTTTTTTTACAATTCCGCAGTATACTTAAAATGCCTATAACTCCTAACCAGTACAAGGAATAACAAAGAAAATAACGGGATTGAAAGGTAACTGTGATGTTGAAAACACAATCGAAATCAAGCCGCGTTCGACTAAGACCGGCACTAGTGACAGTTGTGACGTCAACCCGGTATCTCCAGGACAAACAAACAACTAAAACTATAAGTGATTCAGTGCGAAATCCTGAAGTCTTCACGATTCTGGCCCACAAAATGTCTGAAAGTCACCTGACTATGATAAAAAGAAGGCAAAGGACAGAATAAGATTCTTCACATGATGTCTGTGGTAGACTTAAAGTATCGGAATGATTCATTGTTACTGAGCAAGGGTGATAGGGACCTTAAAACAATCGCTGCATACCATCCCGGTATTTCGTCTGTTTTTGCCAGCCTTTCAGACCTTTCCTTTACCTTTCGCATAGGATAAGGGTGAACAAGGCATCACGTTTCACGGAACCTCCCCGTATAACCCTTGAAATACCCCAATGCGATAAATAACTCTCTTATTCTTTGTCTATGGATAAAAGGCACACATTGGTGACAAACATGGCAGAAGAACATTGTAAAATAAAGGAAACTGTTTTTGATTCGTCATTTACAACCTGCCTTGAAAGAAAATACTGGCAGTGACGAGAAACTTGTTCTTTATTAGATTGATTTTGCTGCTGTTCGCAGATTTCAAGCGAATGTCTGTACACAATTTATTACTTTTTGTTCTTGAGCAGGTACCAGTCTTCCAATTTATAGTCAGATTTATTTGTAATTTAGCCAAACAGTCAATTCTGAAGATGAGTGTTGAAGCATACGAAACGTCAAGTTTTTTTTTTTAATTAAAGTGTTTTTGACATGCGTTGTTGTGTCATGTTTGTCACCTCAATGTGCATAATTGGGCTAGCTCAGCATACTAAATTTGTAAATAATCGATAAAGTATGGAGTAACATGTAGGCAAACCAAATTGTTCAGCTTCGACAAACAATCAATATACGAGTATAACAGAGGCAGCACTTGATCTTGTTATAAAGTAGGGAAAGTAGGGAAGGTAGCTACTTGAGCAGAGAAGGAAGAGAGTAGTAATTTATTGAGCTTTGTGCTACTCAGTTTGAATTTTATGCTAATCATAGTGTGTTCCGCAATCCATACAGTGTACGTTTTATGTACATGATGGATCTATTTTGCAACTCGTGTAAACAGGCTGCTGTGGCATTATGGAGTTAATGCTAGTGTTTACTATAAATCCTACTGTTTTCAATCCATATTGCCTGAATAACATCAGAAACAAGCTTTAGCATCTGATTTTAATCTCTTACTAAGCGCTGCAAATATATTTCGCAATGGCAATTTTTAAGAGCATAGTTGAAGGAAAAAGATCGAAGACTACAATTGCTACAAGTTCATGTATCTTTCGGAGTTTAAAGTGGAGTAGGTAAAAGGTAAATAAAACAAATTTCATCACAAAAGTTTGGTTTAACAGTCTAAGGAGATAATAGGGCAAGTGAAGTACTACCGGGTTAGGGGGGGGGGGGGGGGGGGGGGTGGGAGAGGGGAGGTGGGAGGGAGGAGATAAGTTTCTGCCTGCCCGCACTTCTCGCTATAGATTTCACTAAGGTTATACTCTGATATCCATGAATTGCGCTCTAAACAACGAATGAGATGTTTTCCCATCAGGGAAGCATTTTGAAACGGGCGTTATTGAAGGTCCTTTTATTGGCCGTTAAACGTTTTTAAGATGGGGCATTTTCATTCCCAATCCCCTCTCGGGCGTTTTCACTGTTCAGTGAGCATGCCCTCTAGAAACCCTATCAGTGCATTTGTCTATGTTTATATGCGTCTTCTGTTAATGTACGGGAAACTTAACAACATGTGTTGGGTCACAATTTACAAGTTTAATTCGCACATCAACTCACACAATAACTCCGTTCAGGACGTGAGCGTTTTCGGAGACCTCCATTTTCACCCGTCATGGTTCTATGGTTATTAACACGACCGAGACTTCCGCGCTTTGAAAGCATTTTCAGACATATTCGACAACCAGAGAGAATTACAACCATTTCATCTGTATCAGCATTTCCAAATAGAAAATTTCAAAAGAAAACCGGCCTTCATATGACTGAAACTTAAAAAATTCAAAGCAAATTAACAAGTAAGACTCACAACATGAATAGCGAACACAAATCGCAGTAATGCCACACTTCAGTGGTTAACAATAATATACCCAATAAAGTCGCTAATATATCCACTTTTAATGTCTTTTATAAACAAAAGCTTAAAACAATTGTGAAGGCATCGTTACCTGCAAATTCCGACACGTGCGGGAACGCACGTTTAAGCTGTAATCGATACACGCCGTCTTCAAGACGCGTCGAAAGGAATTCATGCCAGGCATGCAAAGAAAACAGAATTTGCCAAATGTCGTTTCTGAGGGCATTCGCTTCAAAAATGAAGTGTATTACTTTTTTTAATGCCTGTTAGAATGGTTTATCTAGGCCTTTAACTATCCTCTTCTTGGTGAGATGCCTTGGACCTACTGAAAATTTGGAAATCAGCTGCAGGTTTCTTTCACTCTTGGTCAAATCACCAAAAGTATGATGCAATTATTTTTACGTGTGTTTGTCAGAATCTTAACAGAGGTTAGCGCTTCTTTGAATTAAAAAAAAAATGTTTATGGGTATTATTTACAACGATTTGAATAGGATCAATTATGGGCTCAACTCAGGATGAAGGAACTAGAAACCCCAAGTTTTTAGTTTGGAACGCCTGGAACGGAGAAACTCAGCCAAAGCTCTCCAATACCTGAGCAATAAAGTCATCAAATTATGCTAAAATGCGGGCAAATGATGTTAAGGCGCGACTTGTTTAAGTGCGTATAAATGTGTTAACAACTTAGTGTCAGCATATATTAGCTGTAAGATAGGGAAGCGATCAAATGCGCACGCTTACAATCTCCGCAACAGCGAAGATTTAAACCTGCCAGAATGCCGGACAGCGGCTGCCCAGCGCGGTTTCTTTTATAGGGCAGCAAAAGCGTGGAATAGTCTCCGTAACAACACTAGAACTGCTCGATCACTAAGATCATTGAAAAGAAATAAGAAGACCTTCAAAGAATCGTTAACTCCTGGAAAAGAAGGAAATTAACGCTACTTGGGAAAATAAATGTTGTCAAGTCACTTGCTTTGTCGAAATTAATTTATAATGCTTCGGTACTGACGGTAAAAGAAGGGTTCTCAAAACATATGGATAGAGCACATTTGATTTTATCTAGGATAACAAACCTCATAAAATTAAAAAACTCACGTTAATTGGTGGCAAAAAAGAGGGAGGTTTAAATATGATCGAGTTTGAATTCATGAATAAAGCCATAAAAGCGTCATGGGTTAAAAGATTAATCAATGACACAGACTCACCATGGAAAATAATTCCAAATTGCACGACCCAGCAGTCAGTGGAGCTTTGAAATTTTTGTTGGCTTGCAATTACAGCACGAAAGAACTTGAAGGATGAGGGATGTTGGTTGACATCCAAACAAAAAACAAAAATGCCTCTGAATTAATGAGCAGAACATTGGCTATCCCACGCAACACACAATGCATTTTATACTACTGTTTTTTACAGTTTGCGTTTTATTTTCATTGAAGCTGAAATGGCCCAAGGTAAAAAAAAAAAATTATACAAGAACTAGAAGTATTCACTCAACGTTGTTTTTATTTCATAGACACTGGGATATATCTACTGGGTAGTTTTATGCTACATCGATTACTACCTCTTTTTCTCATTTATTCAAGCTAGCGCAAGTTATCGTTGTTGTTATACTTATTCTTTGTTCAATTTCTTATATTGAGCAAGACAGGGGATGTCGTAGTATTGGTCGCGAGGGCCTGGACTCTGTTCAACATATGCCTGATAGCTCATTTTGATAGTTTAACAATGTAATTGAAAAACAACTAATGCAGGAAGAAAAACAACAAAAATTGATCGAATGATAAAAACTGCATTTATTTTATCCACGACTTCTCAACATCAGTGGAGTTATTCTTGGTTTATTAGCTTACCTGGCTGCAGTTAAAGAGCGGAATGATGACGATTTTTAGGCTTTGAGCCTAAAACACGAAAAATATATTATTGAAATTATGTTTTTCCTAAGTGAAAACAGCCCAACGTTAATTTTCATAGCACATGGCAGACAAGTGGCCTTATTCCCATAAGAACTACTATTTTAGTTTCGCTTTTTCAATAGTGATTGATTACATCAACTGTTTTCGCCCAATCCTTTAGTTGACAGCCAAACAAACAACAAAAATGCCTCTGAATTAATGAGCAGAACATTGGATTAATAATCGTTGCCATGAAGATCTAATCCTCCATCAGTGTCAGTAGCTCGTTTTCGTTTTCCTTGCGATCTCGTCCAATAGCAAATGCGACTGAAACCCAGCATACCTCTCCTGGACACATTTTTTCCTGACTTAAATCATCCATTTTTGATTGCTTTAAATTCCCCTTGCTTCATTTCTAAATAAATTCTAATAAATTATTGAGCATCGCTTCCTCATAAGCTGTGACGCAGTTCAATCAATCAATCAATCAATCAATCAATCAATCAATATATTTAACGTGGTCAGTACACTTAGTTAAAAAGCTAGTTTACAGGTACGCCACGAGATAAAAAGAGAAAAAAGAAATTATAAAAGCCTTTTGAAGGTGTATAAGCATAAATAAATTAAGATAAGAACTAACTAATATTGAAATATAAGAATTTAACAATATCGTCACTAAGTAAAATCATTCTCTCTTGGCGCTTTACAATATTACTAAAATGCATAGAGATACAATTTTAAAAATTATAACAATAGGGATATGAATAGTAGAGCTAATAATAACAAGAATAACAAATAAATGTCCAAAACGTATAAATATATCTACATATGCATAAAATGCATATATATAAGTGTGGAAAAAAAACTATTTACAAATTAAGGAAAAGCCGGGTGAAACAGTAAATGCCGATGCCTCAAATTCTATGGCGAGAACATGACTGCTTCTTGACAAAATCACACGCTGAGAGCATCATTTAGGCTTCGGTTGAATAAACACTTTTGTTAATTACATGGCTTAGAACACTTGAGCGGAAAAAAATGACGACTTTTCAATGATCTCAATGAGACCTAACATGATATTTTAAGAATATGAATCATCTGTCAGTTTTCACTCTAAATACTGTGGACTTTGATTCACGTCTTGACTCCTTCAGCCCCAACCCCTCTCCCCTTCAGTTCCACACCCAAAAAATCTCTATGTAGGCATTTGGAAAGTCTAAATACATCGTACGTGAATTAAAAAGGGTCATCAAACTGAAAAATCGGACAAAGCGAGAAACTATCTACATTGTTTTCCCGCTTAAGTGTGGTCGTCACGTCACTTAGCGTTGCCATGGCACAGTCGGTGATCAACACTGACCGACTGTTTGTTATTGTGTTTTAATTCGCTGACTCGCCACCTTAAGAAAAAGTTCAACTTGTGCATAAAAATTCAGTCACTAACAACTAAATAGAAAAAAAAAATAAAATAAGAAAAAAAGGATATCTTAAGGAAGAAAAAGAAAGCATATCGCTCTGGCATTTTCTAAAGGAAATGAGAACGGAAAGCAAAGGAATGGATTGTTAATAATGCTAACAACCATATAAAGAAAGACACTAGTTGCAAACAAAATCAACAACGTTAACGTCATGCTCAATAAATGTTACGGGTTTGGACAGTAAAACACTTGTTGTGGCCAACTTAATGAGAAGGAAATTATGAATAGCCTGCAGACACGAAATACGTCAACACGTCAGGCGCGACCATAATTAGCTTGAAATTATAAGTTTGCTGTGTGGTTTTGATCTTGTTCGTTATAGTGGAGTTCCCACGGGACAACATGGCCTGGGTATTTGGTGTTTGCTTGCTTGTGATTCTTCGATTTGCTGGTGAGTTAACTTCTCATTTTCTTCCTTAATTGTTCCTTCTTTGTTTGGCATTGCAACTACATTGCTCCACTAGATGCATGGATCAGACAACAAGAAGCTTTTGTTACCAGCGCATAGTGTATGCATGTGTATGTATGTAAGCTTAATTCAAAAATTAGTTCTGACTGTGGTCATGTCACTGAAGAAGGTGGTGCGTAATTTAAACAATGGTATAGCGATCAAAGCGTTTTTTGTCGGGCGTTCAGTAAAGCGAGTTTCCGTATTCAAGAAAGAAGATATCATGATTGCATTTTAATGGGAAGGATTCCAAACTTGTTTCAGCGGCGAAAAGCGCCTATGGTTAGGGTGCAGCTGTTAGGTCGAGAAGAGTTCCAAGCCAGTAACACTCGACTATAACAGTCTAGGTTTTACTATAGTTATCTTGCTTGAAACGCTTTCCTTTCGTATAGCCTAATTTTAGCACCCAATTTGAATTAATAACTTTTCAGGAATTTGGGATATTTGTTTACCAAATTCTTGCCTTTCTAAAATTACCCACCGTTCCTGATTCGTCAAAACGTTGTTATCATTTTGTTTCTATTTCCTTTTCCGCAAACCGGAAAACATTTGCATTGATAGGTAAGGCTTAAAGGGGCAGTGTCACGCTTTTGTACCATCATTTGAAAAGCTTAAAACTGCCAATGTATCGGTGAAAACCTTAAAATAATGGTCTAGTTTTGTTGCCAAAGACTGTAGTACTGCATTGACACTATAAGCTCCTGTATTTCATCTAAGATGACGAGGATGGAAATGGATTGAAATTTGAAAAAACTGGCAAGTTTTTTCAAAATTTCAAGCTATGCATTGAAAAATCACCAAAAAAATTATTATGGTTAGCTCTCCCCGCTAAAATTTCATTGGAATTCATCTTACTGATTCTGTAGGAGCATTTTTTGCACGATAACAGGTAAAAGGCAGTAATTTTGGCAGAATTGAACCAAAAACAGCAAAAATCCCGGTGACACTGCTCCTTTAAGGAGGCTCGAAAGGGTTTTTTGACCGCGCGAAGAGTGGATCCAATTGGATGTATCCCGTGTGTGTTCTTACGCGATCCTCCCGCGAAGTTACGAGGCGCGAGCGGTGGGAGTTGTAAACAACAATAGACCTTTTTCATAATGGCGGACGATTTTAATTATTCTTTTGTATATGTGTTAATTAGCCCTACTAACCTCACTTTAATGAAAAATTTCTATTGAATTTTGCACATGCTGACGAGGCTAGTAGGGCTCATTATCATAAGAATAAAAGAATAATTTGTCGGGCGCCATTATAAAAAGGGTCTATGGAGGCCTCAAATGAAAAAGTAAATCTGTCTTCTGAAGCTGAATGCGGCTATTTGCGGAATAAAAAGGGGAAGTTTGCTTCTAAAAAGAGCCTTGAGAACAGTGTACTTTCCGTCAACAAGATTGACTCGGGCAAGAAAGTCAGCAAAGAAGCGTCGTTTTGAGGATGATGCTCAAGAACGCGCGATCAACAATTTTATAGCTCGCAAAAAACAAACCAACCAACAAACAAGACGGTAGAATTTGGTAGGTAAGACTTTACAACACTACATGTACACTACACTACACTACACTACACTACACTACACTACACTACACTACACTACACTACACTACACTACACTACACTACACTACACTACACTACACAACACTACACTACACATGGCTTTAAATACTTTCGATTCATTGGCTTTTGAATGTCATAAACGTATTTAAAAAAATCCAAACTTCATCATACATGTACACACAGGACTCAGGCAAGGAAAACAGTCGGAAAGTACGGGTAGCATGTAGTCGGGCCACGAATTATTGCAATGGAGGTGTTAGCAAAAGGATTGGACAAGTTATGAAAACGGTAACCAATGAATTTAAGGATCCAGTTTTTACTGAAGCTCGGCTGTTTTATTTACATTTTAACAAGTAAATATTACATTGTTTCTCAAGGAGTTCATTCAAAAGGAACTTCAACTTCATGAAACAATTTTAACTCAAACAACTACAATGTACAAATAAGTATACATGCAGTTTAAAAAGTTTAAAACTTGACAAATATACCTATACAGAAATTGAATGTAATCAGTCACTTCACACTATAAATAAGTTGGTGAAAATGGATAACTTGTCAAAAAAGGCCTGCATTGTATAAATAACAATAGTTTGTACTTGAGAGAGAGATCAGATATGCACTTTACATATACCATAAATCCTGCACAGCTCCTCAGTGTTTGATACCCTAAGACTTCTCCGTAACGGAGGCTGCAGATATTCCAACCAGCTGCATGAAATTTAAGTATTGTTCTGTGAAAGTCTTCCAGTTTTGAAATTCCTTCGAAGTCAACTGAACAACACCTTGAAATCTTCGCCCAACAACAAATTGGGCTGTGTTTATAAGGCACTGTTTAATTGTAAATTTTCCGCTCGCGACGCATTGGAAGATGTGAAAGCACTTAGAAGGAT
>JAEMWC010000066.1:1315000-1355000 GCA_016490735.1 Pachyseris speciosa
TCTAAAAACTTAGAGGTGAAATTTAAACGTGGCCCAAAGCTAACCTAGTCAAATTAAATCGAATACTTGTCTCTTACAAGTCACCCCTGCTTTGAGATTGACACTAAAAATAAAGAAGTAAAATTGAAATACAATCCAAAGCTAACCTAATGAAATTACATACTTGTCACTCACAAGCTACATCTGATTTAAAATTGACACAAATAATGTAATAGATAGGACTTAAAACTGCTTAAAGAAGGTGCATGTATGGTGTTCGATGGAACACCATTCCAGTCTGGTATGTAGCGATTATAAAAAGAAAAGCTGAAGGCCATATATATATTTAGCCAGGCCAAGCCTAGAATCGGAGTGGCACACTCTCACCGAGCAACTTCGCATGGCTTTATTTGGGCCAGTTTAATTTGTGTCCAAAACAATTGAGCGGCAGCAGGAAAAACGAAGAGTTTTCGATTGCAAACGTTTGCAAGAAAATACAGACATTCGTGAGTCCTAACTACTTTGAGATGAAAGCGTAACAGAATTCAAAGCGGATTAAAAAAAAAACACTACATGCGAACAAAGTACGATGCGAGTGTTTTGCTGGAAGAAGGAGCAGGGGCACCCAACGAGCCAAATCAACCAAAAGATGTAGAAAGGCATTTTTAAGTACCTTGTGGTGTTTGAAGTTTGTTTGAAGTGATAAGCTAGAAAAAGTTCATCTGTTCGGATTCCCTAGCTAAAAGTTTACATGCCCGAAAATGTAAGGGAACAAAATCTTTCTTTGAGAAAATGCAAGCTGAAATGAACTTTCTACGACCTTTCTAGGGAACTATTTTCTTTCCGAAAATGCTAGCTGACGTTTTTGACTGCCATAAACAGCAATTACGACCTTTCCGAAAACCTCAGGGGCTATGATTTCCCAATTGCGAATCTTTTAGGTCACGTTTTAGTTACGAAAATCCGAGTGCACTCTTTAATCGACGCCGAAAACCCAAGGCGAATTACCCTCCACTGAACAGATATCGACCGAAACTTGTCGTTGGGTGCCCCTGAAGGAGAAGGTGGAGAAATTAAACAAGACTAGCTTGTAATAATAATAGCTTGTACTGATTAGTCTAGAAAAATCGGTATTTATTTTGACATAAATGCCCGTAGAAAAGACAATAAAGGGTAAAAACTGATCGTTAAGAGCAGTCAACAGGAATTGACCGCGGTTCAGAAACAACAGACTGAACAACAAATACAAGTATTACAAGAAAGCAAAGCACAATACGAATAATATTTCTTCGAAGATTCTTGGAGAGGGTGGAGAAATTAGACAAGTAACAAAAATTGCTTAGCAATTTTGACATAAATGTCCGTAGAAAAGACAAAAAAGAGGTCCACACCTGATCGTTTAGAGCAGTCAACAGGAATCGCTGAGGCAGCAATCACTCGCAACGCGACAGAGCTGAATAATAGCGTCATTTCCCACAAAATCTTTCCTTGGCTGACACAAAACGCTAAAGAGCTTTTATAGTTTTACTGGTACTTCCCATGTCTTCCGAAGAACCTTCTTCAATTAATGATTCTCAGTGGCAAAGCGTCATCCAGTTAACGAAGAAAGCGCTTGCCAAACCACAACAGCATTTCTCTCGCAGACCCGTCCAATATAAAATTTATCAAAGCCAGCCCAGCCAGTCAACCCATTTCGGTGTTTTTTACATCCAAACGCTGATTCTTACCGCTTCAAACAAATTAAGACGACATGTTTACAGACGGCGAAACTTAATATTGTTGTTTACAGGCCGCTTTCGACGAAGATCTCTAAAACGTTTTTCAAATTTTTACAACTTTATGTCAGATTTTGAGACGTGCACATAAACATGCACATGCATTTGATAGGCTTTTTTTTTACTCGAGCTTTAGTGCTTAATTTTACGAGGACTCCTTGTGATTACGTGTTATTAAGATAAGGGCAAAAGTTTCTTAACGCTGTTGAGGTACCAAGGTCGAAAAACAGTCAGCCAAGCCGAGTGAAAACACTCGTTCGCTTGCAAAGAAAACAACGTAACAAAAAAACAAACAATTCAACTACTTCTTTGCGTCCAAAACGAGTACAGATGATTGTTATTTATATCCATTCGAGAGAAAAATACAAGTTTCATTCCTGAACAAAAGTAACAACGATTAAACCAAATGTTAAGCTTCTATTTATTTAATTTACCTCACTGTCCTGCGCTGTGTTGTAGAGGTTTCTACCACTTGAAAATACGTAAGCTTCAGTAAAGTAAAAACAAGCATCCGCAAAAATAGCAAACGGTTTGTCCAAAGAAAGAGCTTTTTCCACAGAGTTTGAGCTACTCGTTCCTCCCATTAACACAGGTAAACTGTTAAATGACCTTTCTTAGTGAGATGCAAGATGCCGCGGTAAAGTGAAAGCCCTTGAAGCGTTGAATTATACTGTTTTCAACCGCACAATCGATCCAAGTTTGAAGCTTTTCTTGAGCAAAATCGCTCTTCCCTTCATCATTTGAAAATTCACGTTCCGGAGTATCTGACAAGTTCTTGATTTTTATGCTTTTTACGCGAATTTAAAGACAAACTTCGATCGAAGACGATGAAGTTGTTTTGCTCAAAAGGAAGAAACCAAGTGAATGTGAAATTACGAGCCGCAGAAAGCGCGCGAAAAATTAAGCCTCGATTTGGTTTGGGTGTCCCACACCTGGCTTGAGCCTGCGATCAAATCGAAAGCAAGTACCTGGTCAGCGGTCAACTTCAAAAAAACAGCTGACCTCGATGAGGTCTCGACTTGAGCCCGCGATATGGTCACGTCACACTGGTCAGCGGATACCTTGTTTTGACAGGTGTCAATTGGCTATATGATGGATGTCTAGTATCAAAGATGTACGCTGGGTGTAAACTGTAAACTAGCTGGTTAGCTGCTGGGCCAGGTGGAGTATGGCCGCCATGTTGGATTATTATGATTATTATTAGGATATTATTAGTTATTGGGCAACACCACCGTCGTCGTCGTCGTCGTCGTTGTGCGCGCCCACGAGCAATACCGCTAGCCATTCTTACCATGAGAAAAGCAGTTGACGGGTTTCTATAGGTATGGTGCTCCGCTCGCGGCCCTTCGGGCCGCTGGAGCCCGCTATCAATTTATCTCAAAAATTTGCTCGCTGACCTATGTTGAAATTTTTCATGCAAATAGCATTCAACTTTATCTAACATTTTAGACATTTAAGAAAAAATCTGTAGAGTAGATGTTTTTTAATCCTCAACAGGCTATTATCAATTATAAAAAATATAGGTCACCGAGTTAGTTTTAAAGATAAATTTTAAAAAGTGACTCATTAGGGGTAGGTCTTTAGAGAGGTATGGTTACCATGACAAAACACAGAAGAAGTCTCAATTGAAACTTTAACAACCCTGTTGTAAGATAACCTACAATTTGTTTAAGGAGGCTCGAAAGGGTTTCTTAGAGCTGATATGCATGTCAAAACAATTCAAGATTAATTTTTTTTGCTGAAAGTCACTAAAACAAATTGTAAGTTATCTTACAACAGGGTTGTGAAAGTTTCAATTGAGACAACTTCTGACGTCATGTGCGTTGTCATGGTAACCATACCTCTCTAAAGACCTACCCCTAATGAGTCACTTTTTAAAATTTATCTTTAAAACTAACTGGGTGACCCATATTTTTTATAAGCGTTTTTCAAAGTTTGCGATATTATTCACTTTCTGTGAAAATTTTAGAAAATTCTGTAGAGTGGAACGGCGATAATTCGAAAAATAGCCTCTTAAGGATTAAAAAAACATCTACTCTACAGATTTTTTCTTAAATGTCTAAAATGTTAGATAAAGTTGAATGCTATTTGTATGAAAAATTTCAACATAGGTCACCGAACAAATTTTTGAGATAAATTGATAATCATTTTGCACCTTTTATTTCCGGTTCGCGCGATTTTGCGCAAATCATTATTTCCGGTCGCGCTCTTCAAGTTACCGCTGACCTTATTCGCGCGAGTTGCGAGACTCATACAGACTCGAAATTCTATCGGACTCCATTGCCTCTCGTCGTGTCTGCTTACCAAGGCAATTAATAGAGGAATTAACAGGCTAAAAGTATATGAAATCAAAGCAAAGAGAAATATCTTGTTTATTGTTCGTGGAAATACTTTAATATTGAGGAAATTATTCTTCTGTTCAATGAAATTCTCGACGATTTGGTTTGGTGACGCGAGAAGTTTCGAGACGATGGAGGGAGTGTCATAACTCCATAAAGACCGTTTATTCCAAGTTTGAAATTTCTTGAAGAGTACTGAAGGCCAAACCGGAGTCTGCCAACTACTGGATTGTTGTTAACTTTACAGAGCCATTCGGAAGGTAAGTGAGATTTCCGCTGAAGGTGTCAACAACTTCTTGTCATCGCTCAAGAACTGTTGCTTGTTGCAGGGCTTCGTTCGGTAAAGATGTTTTTCCACGATTCATAATAGTTTCAGCGCTTGGCTCGGGTGGCGGAGAAAACAGAATCCTTCTAAGTGCTTTCACATCTTCCAATGCGTCGTGAGCGGAAAATTCACAATTAAACAGTGCCTTATAAACACAGCCCAATTTGTTGTTGGGCGAAGATTTCAAGGTGTTGTTCAGTTGACTTCGAAGGAATTTCAAAACTGGAAGACTTTCACAGAACAATACTTAAATTTCATGCAGCTGGTTGGAATATCTGCAGCCTCCGTTACGGAGAAGTCTTAGGGTATCAAACACTGAGGAGCTGTGCAGGATTTATGGTATATGTAAAGTGCATATCTGATCTCTCTCTCAAGTACAAACTATTGTTATTTATACAATGCAGGCCTTTTTTGACAAGTTATCCATTTTCACCAACTTATTTATAGTGTGAAGTGACTGATTACATTCAATTTCTGTATAGGTATATTTGTCAAGTTTTAAACTTTTTAAACTGCATGTATACTTATTTGTACATTGTAGTTGTTTGAGTTAAAATTGTTTCATATAAAATTAAGCTTACGTGAAGTTGAAGTTCCTTTTGAATGAACTCCTTGAGAAACAATGTAATATTTACTTGTTAAAATGAAAATAAAAAAGCCGAGCTTCAGTAAAAATTGGATCCTTAAATTCATTGGTTACCGTATTCATAACTTGTCCAATCCTTTTGCTAACACCTCCATTGCAATAATTCGTGACCCGACTACATGCTACACGTAATTTTCGACTGTTTTCCTTGCCTGAGTCCTGTGTGTACATGTATGATGAAGTTTGGATTTTTTTAAATACGTTTATGACATTCAACAGCCAATGAATCGAAAGTATTTAAAGCCATGTGTAGTGTAGTGTAGTGTAGTGTAGTAGTGTAGTGTAGTGTAGTGTAGTGTAGTGTAGTGTTGTAAAGTTTTACGTACCAAATTCTACCGTCTTGTTTGTTGGTTTGTTTGTTTGTTTTTTTGCGAGCTACAAAATCGTTCATCGCGCGTTCTTGAGCATCATGCCTCATAAGTTTGCGGGAGGATCGCGTAAGAACACGCACGGGATACATCCATTTGGATCCACTCTTCGCGCGGTCAAAAAACCCTTTCGAGCCTCCTTAAGTGACTTACGGCAAAAATTGTTTTGACATGCATATCAGCTGTAAGAAACCCTTTCGAGCCTCCTTAAGGAAGGTTTTGAGTCAATTTTATCTCAGTTATCAAGAGAAAATTAGAATATGTTCCTTATGGGAGACTTTAACATTAACCTATTAAACTGTGAAAGCCATCCGGAATCTAATGATTTCCTACTAATGCTGAACTCTTATTTTCTTCTTCCCTATATTTTACAACCAACACGTATTACTGAAAGATCTGCAACCCTAATCGATAATATATTTGCAAATACTCATGGTATGAATGCTACTAGTGGTAACCTAGTCCTAAGAATCTCTGACCACATTCCTCAATTTTTGATTGTAGATAATGTTAAGGTAAATTATAAAACTTTAAACTACTATAAAAATGATTATTCTAGGTTTGATGAAGAAAAATTTATCAATGGTTACTCACTTCTTGACTGGGCTAACATTTTGGATAGTAATTTAGATGCTAACAATAAATTTGATGTTTTTTATGATCAAATCTCCCAGTTTATTAACTGTCATGCACATTACAAGAAGCTCTCAAAGCATGAAATAAAGTTATCTACTAAACCATGGATTACAAAAGACATACTTTGCAAAGATAACATACAGAGATAAGCTCTATTCCCAAGTCATGAAAAGTAGAGCAATTAGATCCAAATCTGATATCTCTTCACAAGAAATTCAGGGACAGTGTTGTTAAAGATATCAAAGCTAGCAAGTCTAATTACTTATTATAAAGAATTACTTAAAGAATTACAGGAATAGTATTAAAAAAATCTGGTCGGGAATTAGATCAATCATAAATATTATTAAAGTTAAAGCTGACTATATTCCCACCCTTTTAGAAAGTGGCAAATCTATTGGCAATCCCTGTGCTATTGCCAACATCTTTAACGATTTTTTTGTTAATGTGGGTGGAAACACTGATAAAGATATTCCACAGGGGAGTTGCTGTCCTACCTCTTTTCTAAATGGCAATTTTCCTGAATCAGTGTTCCTTTGCCCTATCACCTCATTTGAAGTTGAGTCTTACATATCTCAAATGGATAATAACAAATCTATTGGCCCTTGCAGTATTCCAGTCAGATTGCTAAAAATTCTTAAAACCCATATTTCTCCACTTCTTTCGTCCCTAATTAATGATTCTTTTCTCTGTGGCATTTTTCCAAATAAACTTAAATCTGCAAGAGTTACTCCGGTTTTCAAGAAAGGCTCTAGACAAGACAAAGATAATTATTGGCCAATATCAGTGCTATCTGTTCTTAGCAAAATATTTGAAAAAGATATTTATAAGCGCCTCTATGGTTATCTTGAATGTCATAATATTCTCTATTCACTTCAGTTTGGCTTTAGGCAGAAGTGTTCAACTAATCACGCACTCATAAGTATCACTGAATCTATTCGTTACTCAATTGACAACAATGAGTTTGCCTGTCGTATTTTCATTGATTTAAAAAATCCTTTCATACAGTAAATCATTCTATTCTTTTGCTGAAATTGCATCATTATGGAGTAAGAGGTAAAGCCTATAATTGGTTTCAATCTTATCTTTCCAACAGAGAACAATTTGTGTGTGTTAATGGTCATGACTCTGATTCCCTATCAGTCATTTGTGGGGTTCCTCAAGGATCTGTTCTTGGACCTTTGTTGTTTTTGTTACATATCAATTACTTACCTAATGCCTCAAAATTACTCACCTTTCACTTATTTGCCGATGACACTAACATATATTGGTCCTGTAAGAACCTAAACGATCTTGAAGTAAAGTTGAAGTAAAGTTAAATCATGAGCTAAAAGCAGTTGCAGAGTGGATGAAATCTAATAGATTAGCACTTAGTATTCTTAAAACTAACTTTATTCTCTTTCATTCTAAAAAATTGAAACCATACAATTCATTTAATCTAAAGATTGATGGTGTGAATATCCAACAAGTTTCCACGGTTAAATATTTAGGTGTTACCTTTGATTCAAATCTGACATGGAAGAATCATATTAATGAGCTCTGCCTAAAACTGTCAAAAACTGTCGGAATTTTCTCAAAATTGAGGTACTATGTTGACATTGATATGCTTCGTATGCTTTATTATTCGCTAATCTACCCCTTTCTCACTTATGGTATACTAGTTTGGGGTTTAACATATCCAACTTATTTAAAGCCTGTGATTACTTTGCTAAAGCGTATACTCATTGAAGCTGAAATGGCCCAAGACAAAGACTTTTTTATACAAGAACTAGCAGTATTCACTCAACGGTGTTTTTGTTACATGGACACTGGAATATATCTACTGGGTAGTTTCGTGCTACATCGATTACTACCTCGTTTTATCATTTATTCACGCTAGCGCAAGTTATCGTTGTTGTAATACTTATTTTTTGTTTAAGATCTTATTTTGTACAAGACAGCGGATGTTGTAGTATTGGTCGCGCGGGCCTGGACTCTATTCATCTCGTTTTCATATTTTAACAAAATAATTAAAAAACAACTAATACAGGAAGAAAAACGACAAAAATTGACCGAATGATAAAAATTTAATTTATTTTATCCACGACTTCTCAACATCAGCTGAGTCAGTCTTGGTTTATTAGCTTATCTGGTTGTAGCTAAAGAGCGAAATCATGACGATTTTTAGGCCGGTGAACCTAAAACACGAAAAAGATATCATTGAAATTATTTTTTTTCGTAAGGGTAAAAAACCCAGCATTAATTTTCATAGCGCATTGCAAAAAAGTGGCCTTATTACCATCTGAACTACTATTTTAGTTTAAACGTTCTTTTAAAGCGACTGATGACATCATCCGTTTTCGCCCAAACCTTTGGGTGACATCCGAACAAAAACAAAAATGCCTCTGAATTAATGAGCAGAACATTGAAGTAATAATCCTTGCCATGAAGATGTGATCTTTCAGCAGTTGTTTTCGTTTTCCTTGCGATCTCGTCAAATAGAAAATGCGACTGAATCCCAGCATACCCTCTACGGACACATTTTTCCATGATTTTGTTTGCTCCAAATCCGCCTTGCTTCATTTCTCGAATAGTTTGAATTAACAAATTCACGCGGAAATTATTGAGCATCGCTCTCTCATAAGCTGTGACGCAGTTCATTTTTAAACCATTTCAGCAAGATTTACGCACGTTACCTCCTTCTCGTATCTTATAGCTCAACAGAAAGTAATATGGGTGACAAAGTTGATATGTTTTACTAACATCCAAATGGACACCTTTTTCAAAACGTTAAGAAAGTGATGTTGCATAAATTTGTTCACGGAAAGTTTTAGGGAATGGGGAATGGATTGTTAATTTTCTAACAACTATTTAAGCCACTAGTTGCAAAGAAATTAAACAAAGTTAACGTCATGTTGAATAATTTTATCCGTTTGGACAGTAAAACACTTGTTGTGGCCAACTTAATGGGACCAAAATTGTGAATAGGCTGGAGACACGAAATACGGAAACACATCAGGCGCGATCATAATTAGCATGAAATTGAAATAACGGAATGTAAGTTTGCTGAGTGATTTTGACCTTGTTCATAAAGTGGCATTACCAGAAATCCGCGTCACGTTTATCAGGAGATAATTTATTCATGCGTCACGCGGCTTTTAAAATGGCCGCCGGAGTTACTAAAGAATGTATGAATTTCAACAGAAAATTCAGATAAATTAACCAGTGGCAATGCTGCTTTATTGACATTATTCAGTTTGACCTAGAAACCAAGCCTTTTTTGCACAAGTCCGCTGGTGTATAGCATTGCTTTAATTTAGTCGCTCTCGACGCCCTCGCTCAAAAGCCGCCATCTTGGAAACTCGCGTGTCTAGCGTGCAATCGCGCGGGAGCAAAATGTCGCCGATTTCTGGTAATGAGTTCCTACCGGACAACATGGCCTGTGTTTTTCGTGTTTGCTTGCTTGTGCTTCTTCGATTTGCTGGTGAGTTAACTTCTCATTTTATTCCTTAATTGTTACTTCTCGGTTTGACATTGCAACTACATTACTCCACTAGATGCATGGATCAGACAACAAGAAGCTTTTGTGACCAGAACATAGTGTATGCATGTGTATGTATGTAAGCTTTATTCAAAAATTAGTTCTGACTGTGGCCATGTCCACTGAAGAAGCTGGTGCGTAATTTCAAGAATGGTATAGCTATCAAAGCGTTCTATCTGGCGACGTTCCTATCATTTTTGTCGAACGTTCGGTAAAGCGAGTTTCCGTATTCAAAGAAGGGAAGTCAAAAACATGCCCTTAATAATTGTACGTTGTTTAATTTGTAGAAAGCAGCTTTGGACGAGTAATTTTGACATTAAAGCAAAAACCAAAACAAAACAAATTCTCCTTTATTACTTTTGTTATTTTGCACTTTGGATCGCATGGTTTGAATTTCCGAATCCGGGAACAGCCTTGCGGAAGTGATCAGCTCTTGCTGAAGATAACGCAGAGTCGTTTCTCAGGAAGTATGAAAGGACTGTGTTTACCTTAAAGGAGGAACTTTTCCCAAAAGGTTATTATCAACGCGTTTTGGGGCTCAATCTATCTTGATTATATTTGTAGAGGACGGATTCCAATCTTGTTGCAGCGGCGAAAAGCGCCCAGAGCAATAGAAACCATGGATAGGGTGAGAAGAATTACACGTCAGTAACACTCGAATATAACTAGGTTATACTAATATAGTTATCTTCTTTGAAAGGCTTTTCTTTCGTTATTTCATTTTGACACCCCCCCCCCCCAAAAAAAAAAATGGTCAAAATGTTGTTTTCATTTTGTTTCTATTTCCTTTTACGGAATCTGGTAAATCTTCCCACTGATAGGAAAACGTGAATGTCTGAACGCGCAAGTTGCATCACAGTAGAGAGTGTACAAGCTAGCAATCACGTTGCTAAATGATTGTTGTACTAAACCACAGCACAGGATAACCATCATTGAAGTCTTGGGGAATACGTGATGATCAAAGCACTTCATCTCTCTTTGGTAGCGTGAATTGAAAGCAAGAAGCACAAATGACTGCTAAGTTATCCCTTTTACACTGTGCCAGTTTAAATTAGTATATTAACAGTGATTTTGGAAAGCTAAACCAGACCTAAAAATTATGCCTTTGTTCACCTTCATCGAGGAAGTTTTAATTTAAACACACGAGAACCAAAGCTTTAGTGATATTGATGCAGGAAAGACGATAATCTCACGAGACAAAGTCGTTGAACACATTCGAACAAACCCTTAAGCCCTAGTGTGACTAACCTCTACTTCATTCAGCGCAGACGTGATTTTTTTGCTGCATGGTTTTTATCTAGTTCGTTAAGATGCAATTCCTACGAAACAATATGGCCTGGATTTTTGTTCTTTCCTTGCTTCTGATTTTTCGATTTCCTGGTGAGTTCAATTATTTCCCTTGTTTCCCATTATTTTCCTTATTTTAAGGATAAGAATTTTTCTAATACAAGTTATAAAAATCTGAAGAGGAAAATCTGTTCAATGGACATTTGTAAAGAGTTGCCTTTCAAAGAGACCTCTACAACAACCACACATTTTAGACGTAAAGATTTCAATTATATTTAGGGGATTTTAGAGCTTTTTAACGTTGTACATATATATATATAGTTAAGTCATAGTTTTCTAATAATTTAACTTTAGTTAGTTTGATTTTGTTACTTTATTATGCAAAAATTTTGTTCTTAGGTTTAGTATTTATGCACGACCCCATAAGCTGCATATCTTTTATTATCATTGTGCTAAAATAAAGGCTGTCTGTCTGTCTGGCATTGCGACTGCATTAGTCCAATAGATGCGAGGATCAGACAGCAAAAAAACTTTTGTGACTAGAATTTAACATAAACTAATAAGCTTTATTCAAAAATTAGCTGTGGCTGTGGGCGTGATATCGAACTCAACTGAGAACGATGGAAACGGATTTTTGACCGAAAGTTTTTCTTCTCGCATCTTTTAAATTCGTGACATCATGTCATAAAATCAAAGTTTATTGCATGCGCAGTAACCAGATTGTGTCCCTTTAAACTAGTTGCTATCTTACAAATTACATAACGAATGCACAAGACCCTCAGTTCAACAAATGTCAATGCGATGATCATTCCCAACCTCAAATGCCACACTGTCACTAGGCTTGAACTTATTATTTACTGGGGAGACAATTTATGCTTCCAAGCTGGCTGTACTCACGAAGTATTTCATTTACTTTCCAGATATTTATTAGGAAGGTTTTTAATTGAACATCGAAAGAGAATTGCGTTTGCTTTCGGTTTTCTTTGCTTCCCTTTTGATTGGCCAACAAAACTGGGGCCGATTTCTCAACCGACCAGAAACAATACCAAAACCAATCGCGACTTGAACGCGCGCATTTTCCCGCTCTTCGCGACGGTTACGAGTGATTGCTTTGAATTCTGATTGGCTCATTGCGCGGTGTGCCTCTGTTGTGATTCTCTTGCCCAAGAAACTGCTTTGGTTTTGCTTTTACGACACTCAACTCAAAACTGCTCTAGGTTATACCTCACAAATTAATGTGATTTGGTAAGCTGAAGCCACTCTAAAGGCACTAAGGCCACATGGTAGCGGGCATTACCCCTTAAATCTACCAAAGCAAAGATTGAGCCCAAGCATTAGCAGCCATGGACAGCTGTTTCGGCCTTGTTAGGCCTCATCAGCATGGCATAGCTAATGCTCAGGCTCAAGTACCCACATATCCATAAAACAAGCGTGTGGCCTTAGTGCCTTTAGAGTGGCTTCAGCTTACCAAATCACATTAATTTGTGAGGTATAACCTTGTCACTCCAGCCACATCCCACAAGCTTTACGTTTTTACCGCTTGTTTTATGGATATGTGGGTACTTGAGCCTGAGCATTAGCTATGCCATGCTGATGAGGCCTAACAAGGCCGAAACAGCTGTTCATGGCTGCTAATGCTTGGGCTCAATCTTTGCTTTGGTAGATTTAAGGGGTAATGCCCGCTACCATGTGGCCTTAGTGCCTTTAGAGTGGCTTCAGCTTACCAAATCACATTAATTTGTGAGGTATAACCTTGTCACTCCAGCCACATCCCATAAGCTTTACGTTTTTACCGCTCAAAACTGCTCTAGTTTGTCAACGATTAGTGCCGAGTTCTTACAAACAGCAGATGATTCTATTCGTTCCAACTATTTCCTTGGAAGCCGTGATTCTGCTAAGTCGGAGACGGTTTATTGATGGTGTCGAACCTACATAGATCCCAATAATCTTTGTGCCACGATATTGCGAAGTTTGTCTTTGTCACATCAGGGAGTTTAACGTTAATATCGATAAGATCTTGTTTGTCGCTGTAACCATGCAAATACATCGTGATCGCAGACGATCGCAGAAGATACAACCATGTTCTATCTTCTGCGATCGCCTGCGATCAATTGCGATCCTGCGATCATATGGAAACCTGCGATCGAAACCTATCCCATAATATTTTTTAATTCCGACCGAAATGTGTGGCTACAGTTGGCTCTGCGATCGTTTGCGATCGTCTGCGATTATATGAAAACAGTTCCTATTGCGATCGTACGCGTCTGCGATCTTCTGCGATAATCGGAAATCAGGCTTTACAGATACATTGACGAGAAAATTTAAGCCGTCATCTCAAGCAGTGCTTCAACTAAAGTTCGCTTCACAAAGGAAACTGTAAGAAAACTGTAAGAAATCTGTAAGAGCCTTAGTCCTACAATTTTTCTTTCTACAAAGAAACAGTGATAAAAACACAGGAAACGGCGCATTTATACATGTGATGGCGTCGCCCAAGAAAGTACTTTTAAAGCTCTACACTGTACTGTAAAACTCTTAAAAAATTAAAAAACTCTTAAAATTTTGGACGCTTAAAAATTTCGGACAATTTTTTTTGTCCGAAATTAAAATTGTCCGACGACGCCGAGGGTGGAAAAACACGAACGAAAAAATACAGGGGACTTTAGATTTGAGTACGAGTACGAGATCGAGAACGAGTACGACTTTCAAATTTCAAACCCGTCGCCTCCACAGATCCCTTACTCTGCCCTATTGCTTAATAACAGAAAAGGAGATTTTAGAAACAGGATTTATGTGCGGAGTGATTATGCAAGGCGCGCGAACTAGATTTAAAAAGTCGTACTCGTCCTAAATCTCGTACTCGTTGTCAAATCTAAAGCTCCCTAATGGCGATTCGTTTTCCTGCCCTTTGTTGAAAAAGTGGTGAGATTAATTATTCTTAATTAATCATAAAGTGCAGTCCAGGAAACGAGTTGTACGCTAAAATGAAATCGAATAAAACACCACAGACGGCAGGGATCAAGCATTTTGTGGATTAATAGAGAGCCTTCTTGGTTTCACAGTTACATTGCGAACGACTGGGCATGGAGTATGTGTTGTATTTGTCCGATGTGTTGACACTGAGGTAAATGAAGACCGCGATGAACTATATAATAAACGAAATTTTGAATTTGCTAGTCTGTAAAAAAAAAAACAACAACAACAACAAAATCCGAGGGTTGTCCAGAACGAAGCATACATCATTTCTGAGCAGCATGTTGTCACGGTATTATTTTCGCAACAAACGAACGAAACATTCGCAGCATCTGGGTCAGCATTTGTGATTGTTCAGTTCTAGTCGATCTTTATAATTGCCTGTGCACATATCGCTATCAGTCACTATTCTTTTAGAACGAAGCATACAACATATTTGAGCAGCATTTTGGACTCGTGGCTTAAAGAATGAGGCATATACATGAGCAACGCACGCTTCTTTCTGCTCGTGGCTTAGAGAACGAGCCATACACATGTGTAGCGCGCCTGTTGCGTCTTTCTGATTGTGGTTTAAACAACGAGGTATGCACGAGAAACGCGCGCTTGTTTGGACTGGTGGCTTAAAGAAAGAGGCATAGATAAATATTCATCAGTTTTGGATGCTTCTAGAAAGTGTGCGGCGATTTCGGTTGAAGGAAGAAGCATTCAACATTTCGGAGCGCTATTCCAGTCAGTCATTATTTCTGAGCGCTATTCTAGTCACGGCCTCCAGTGTTCATCGACGCTTTTTCCTGTCTCTCACCACCTGACATTTCCAATAGTCGGTCGGGTCGACTTTTCAAAGGACGGGTCGTCAGGACCTGATTGGACCGTCACGATCCGTCGAGATATTTGAAGCTGTCCCAGGCCGTTTGACTTCCGACAGTAAAACTTACTACCTTTTTAAACTTCACGACCCGACATCCGGTGCCCCAGTCCGTTTGACTTCCGGCAGTAAGGCTTACTTCCTGATTAAACTTCACGATCCGACATCTGGTGAGTCGGGTCGTCAACTGCAATTGACGACCCGACTCAGTTCATATATATTGGACATGAGTAAATGATCCATAGCTAATGGCCAATATTTGTCCATTTGTTTCAGTAGTTCTTTGTTTCTCTCCTCCTTCAGGATAACAAAGGTCAAGTCATCCACACAGAAACCACAATCAAGCAGGTAAAATAATAAACTGGCTAAATATGATTAAATTGTCATGCTGGAATCCTTCAGAAAGGGACTCATAGTGTTACTAGCAATTTGGCCTAACTCTAGTGAACTGACTATTTTTGAAAACGGCCGAATTTTTTTTTTTTTTTTTTTTTGTGACTGGCTCTTTCAGCGGTCAAGATGAATCAATCCTCCTGCTGTGATTGGCTACCCGCGAGGTCGAGATGGAGTCAACTTGACCGCTCGGGATAGCCCGTTCGTCCCGCGTTTTACTGTCTTTTAATAGCGTCCTTTGTGCCATACAATACTGGTCCTTTATTGGCCAAGTTTGTTTGCTCAAGATGGCGGGATATTGGACTCTTTCTTTTTTTGCGCTTTTAAGGACCTCGACTTCGTCTCGGTCCATAAACACGCAAAAAAACCCTCATATGTATAGGTAATAAAGAATCTCCTCGAAAACTGAACGCGTTTTTATAGAAAGTATTTTACAAAAGTTTCCTTTCTGATAGAAAAGAATCATTTCCAGAACTCAAGTAAGAACCGTAAAGGAAAAGAACATTTTGGGTGGACTCGCCTTGAAATCAGAAAGAATGGAATGATGTGAAAGTTCCGTTTCGTTGCTGAATTGCCGTTATGACTGGATCGGTACCAGGTCAAGGCCACAGCTCCTCCCTGTAACACTGGGCACACTTCATTCTCATTCCGTTAGTAGTACTATGGGCTACTATAGACCCAAAAACCACCCATAGTACTACTTCCGTTATTGGCCATTCCTATGTTTGTAAGCCAATTCTTTTGAGGATATGCAAATGAAATGACCTCAAGAACAACAAGTTTATTAAAATTGTAGCATAAAAATGACAGTATTGACAACCCGCAAATAATGGACCAGAATTTTGGAAAGATTCCTGAGGCCAGTAACATTAATGAGCTGCAAAAGATCATCCTAAGAACGGCGCACATACTGAGAAGGTTTCTGTCCATCAAATAAAAAAGCTCCCCTGGTACCTCAGGACCAAGGAGTGGCCCCAGTTCTAGAAGACTGTAGAAAGCAAGAAATTAATAGCACTGAAAACAGTAATAATAATAATAATAATAATAATAATAATAATAATAATAATGTAAGGTTCAATTCTTGACATTTACGTGAGGGCGGTAAGTCCTCTGAACAGTTTTCTAGACGGCTCTTATTCTCACGCCATTTGGATTTCCCGCCATGTTATTGAAGCAGCTGAAGAGAGGTGTAGTGTTTGCTTTTAGAGGAATATGCACAATAACTTCGAACCGTTCCTTTCCCGGTCATTTCGGTGGTTGTTTTTCTGTTAATCCTGCTGTTTGGAAATGAAGAAGGAACGCATAAAAGTTATTGAGTCTGAATTCTACAAATAATAATTTTAATAATAATAATAATAATAATAATAATAATCATGATGATGATGATGATGATGATGATCACCTTATTGAAGTTAATAATAATAATAATAATAATAATAATAATAATAATAATAATAATAATACTAATAATAATAATCATGATGATGATGATGATCACCTTATTGAAGTCTGCACTTTTTCTAGCCAAGCACATATGCTCTACTAATTGGGAAGACTAACCAAATCAACTCTAAATAAATAAGAATCAAATCAAATGTTGGTTTTTAGCTCATGGATGACGTAGTCATGCCATGAGGTAGGTATAGGAGGCACTTTGATGTCACTCACTCACTCACTTACTCACTCACTCGATTCTGATTAATTCGTTCATTAAACTTGGATGAAACATTTCTTCTGTCCCTCCCCTGGTAAGTATTGTATTTGTCCGCGTAGTCTTCTTTGCTCAAGGTTTCCAAGTTTCGGGGGGTAGTAGAAATGCGTAGATTCTTGCTCGACTGTTTATGTATCATGAAGTGAATATGAATGGCGTCGATCAGTGCATGTGAAGATTGTAAAGCGGATGATTTTTCGTCTGATCCTCTTGAATATACCTTTGTGGAGTTGGAGAGTGGAAAGCTAATATGATTAACTAAAGTGCACAAGCTCCGAGAACTGAAGATGGAGATCGACGAAGATTGCACGCTGATATCTTAAAGCGATGATGAAATTGCTTTTCCTACCTATCGACGATTTTTTTTGCACCCGATGGAAGAGTGTAGCAGGGAGGAATGGATGTCTCAATAATCAAAACAAGTTATTTGGATGCCACTAGCACTGAAGGGCACGGTTGGAGTTCAAGACAAGAGAACAGAGTGAAAACAACGCCAAAAGCATTTGTTTATATAACAAAACTAGGCATGTTATGGCCACCGAGTGTTTGGAAATAAATTTCCTGCGACCGTAAGCAAGGAAGTATCACATTTCCTATCCTCAGGCGCTTTAGACAAGGACCAAAAGCAACAAATTCGTTTGAGCAAAGGATTGGAACATTCAGCAATGAATTGAATCCCCCGTTGCATGATGAGTACTGCGTGTTGTTGCATACCAGGTAAAAGTTTAGATCTTTTGTTTGACACAACATACAACGTCGGCAGCAATCGCTACACTGAATCAACATAAGCAAAGTAACCAGCAGAGCTTCTCTACCAAATAAAACTCTAGACACATTTGTTTTTTAGGAAAATATGTTCGATTTTACTGCTTAAACTGAGACAGGCACGTATTGAATTCTTAACGAAGACGAAATCAGAAATTACTCATGATTACTAAAATGTCTGAAATAGCTTTCCAAGTCGGAGGCATATTACAATGGACGCTTTTGTTATTCAATGGTTTGTAAATGAAATAGCCGCGTATTCTGAGATCTAGCCGCCAAAACACGGATCTTGTTCAGAAAGTCTACCCTTTGGCTTAAATAAACGATCAGTATAAAAATTATTATTGAAAGTAATTGAATATTCTGACCAAAAAACAGTTACCATGCTGTACCTTAGATAGACTCTGGAACTGAGAGGTTTCATTACTAGTCAAGTGTAGATCGCAATTAGTGTAGCAAGATGCATCCATGAGCTGGCTCAGAGGAGCCTTTGATTGCGGAGAGGGGAAAACCAAAACCTCTCGGATCAGGGTAGAGAACCAACAAACTCAGCCCACTTGTGACGCCGAGTCCGGGACTGATCGAACCCCGGCTAGACACATTGGTGGAAGGCGAGTGCTTACACCTAATGGAATGCTTCTTTTCCTCCTCTATTAATTTTAGATCTGGACCAACCCGTTCCTGAAGTGGAATCCTGCTGATTATGGGCGAATAAGACATATTCTTGTGGCGCCAAACGAGATATGGGTCCCAGACATCGTGCTGGCAAACAAGTGAGCCCCTTTTCCTTCCTAAAAATAATAGATTAGTCCAGAACGATCCCCCCCCCCCCCCCCCCGTAAGAAGAAATCAACCCTTCTACAGCAGTAGAACCCCAGTAACTCAAACTCTGAAGGAAAACAAAAAAAAACTGTTCGAGTTAGCGGGGTTTCGAGTTATCTTGGTCGATTAAAATATTCAATTTTCCAGGTTAATAATTAATAGTTTATAGATTTTCAGCACTTCGGTATACAATACAATGCAAATTAAACTAATTTCACGAGAAATTAAAAAAGTTTGTAACAACTTGATCAAAAACGATTTCTTGAAACAGAAGCAAGCGAATATTAACGTTAAAAGCCGACGTTTCGGCGTCATCATGACGCCAATCTCAAAACAAAATGAATAAGTAATGTGAATAATTGATTTCCCTAGTCTCTACAAAATAACATAATAACAAAGGGTCACAAGTTCTCCAAGTGAATAACTTTGCGCGAATCCCTAAACGTAAAAACGGACTCGATTCGCGCAAAGGTATTCACTTGAAGAACTTGTGACCCTTTGTTATTATGTTAATTTGTAGAGACTATAGAAATCAATTCTTTGAATTACTTATTCATTTTGCCTTGAGAATGGTGTCATGATGACGCCGAAACGTCGGCTTTTAACGTTAATATTCGCTTGCTTCTGTTTGTAAAAACTGTAACGATTATGCATTCTTACGACAATGCAATACTGTGAATGTAACTTAGTTCATTTAACGCACTCGATTTATGTTCCCTTTTGCGTCGGGGTCGTCCGTAAAGTTCTTATTGCTTAGGCACAAAAAATGAATGCAGCGTCTACTGTCGTAGGGAGCTCCTGAAGATTCTTTCTGCTAATATGCCTCTATTTGCTGTACATTGCTTCTGGTGACCAGAAATTCGAGTTATCGGGGTAAATTTTGATCAAGGGAAACGAAATTAAGTTCGACTTTCGAGTTATATATCCGAGTTCGAGTTAACCGAGTGAAAATGACTGAAACGTTGGGTCAAATCCAAGTGAATTGAGACTCAGTTCGAGTTAGCGGGGGATTTCGAGTTATCCGAGTTCGAGTTACCGGGTTTCTACTGTATTCATTTTTAAGAATATTTTAAGAAATTGTATTGATCATACTCTGAATAGTTCACACATGTCTTGATCACTACCTACCTACTCCATCCCTGACGCCAAGAACATCACAGCTACGACGAAGCTCTAAGTGGTTGGATGGTGCTTTACTGCATGGTCCTCAGTTATGCAGCAGACAAATGAACAGGGGCTGGTGACGACAAAAGATGCTGGCTTTAGAAGTCATTATTTAGCTGGGGCACACCTTCTGCAATTTCGTGTTCTTTACTGACAATTAAGCAAAACGTAACTAAAACCAGCAGAAGAACTGTACGCTATTATTGAAAAACGAAATTTATCCTAGCCCTTTAATGATGATAATAATGATGATGACAATGATGACGATGATGACGATGATGATGATGATGATGATGATGATGATGACAGTTATAACTTATATTGTGTATATAGCATACAATATGTTCATATGCGCATTACAAATACAGTGATGGAAAAGGGGTAAGAATAAGAAAGAGTAACAAATTCATAAAAACTAAGAAAGTCTAAGAATAAAATCAATACCAACAATCAGGTCAATTAAAAGCTAACTTTAAAAAAAAATACGTTTTAAGATCTTTTTTGAAAGATAACACTGTGAATATTTCCGATCACAGCCGTAAGGTTGTTCCACAGTTTTAACTAGCGATCAGGCCTAACTGAAGCATCGCCTTTATGTCCTCTTTTGTCGGCGCTCGCTTTCCCACGGGAAAGGTTTACCATCGAAACAAAAATAGAGGCTGATCGCAGGTTACACAGTTTAGGAGCTGCTGACTGAAAGGCACGGTCACCAAGCGTAGGCAGGCACCGTGTGCTTTAACCTGTTAGCCCTGACAATGTTTGCAGAGTTACTTCAAATACTGTCATCGTCCTCTTGCTCATGATCAACTGCTTGCTCAACTGATCCTTGTAGAAACCGGAGGTGCCAATTGTCATATACCGGTTAGACGACTACTCATTCCATCTCTTCATACGTATACAGTTGGTTTTGCCACAGTCCGTTTTTCGATGTCCAGTAATACATGAACTCCTTTACCGATTTGCTTTTTGTTTTTTGTTTTTTTTTCAGTGCTGATAACTTGGTTGTTCAAGCAGGTCACCTGGAGAAATTTAGTTCCTTTGTGGTAGTGCATTCTAATGGACAAAATTTGTGGGTGAATCCGGCAAAGTTCCAAAGCTCTTGTGATCTGGATTTGCAATACTTTCCCTTTGACAAGCAAAAGTGCGCGATGGTCTTTCGTTCACTGACAGCCGATCGCTCTCTTATGGACGTAAATACCAGAGAAATTGAGAGCGAGGATCCTCAGGAAGGTATGCAAATTATCGAAACGCTCTCTGCACTTCGTCTTCGTGCCGGTGAGATAAGCGCAAGAAGCACCAGACGTTCTCACAAGGGGCTACCACTTCTACATATGCATAGGTGTTTAAACATTAGCGTTTCACTATGGTCAAATAGTTAACTGTATCGCGCTATTTTTTTTTTCTTGAATTACAACAGTACAACAACCGTTCCTTTGGTAGACAGCAATCACAAAATCTTTTAAGGTGGGAATCAATAGCTTTGCTATGCTCAGGAACGCCTAGCAAGCTCGGGCAATCGATGTCCACTTACTTTGAACCAATTTCGTATTTTTTACGCCAACGGCGAACATCTAGTAAATGCTAAGAGATAAGAACTAGAAAATTATCCTTGGTATTTAGTTAGTATTCAGAAAGTTTCCTTTATTAAATAATCCATACAACAGAGATATTTTAAGCTTAAACGTCACATCGAACTCAGCTGAAAAGGAGGTTATTTACAATATATGATTCTACAGTAATACTGAGCAGGAAACACTTCTAGATGAGAGAGAGCGAGGCTGGGGGTGACCTTGTTTTGATGCAAACCTACCTACTTTCCTGATGTAAATCATGTTTTATTATGCTAACTAATGTTTAATCAGCATAATTTCCATACGAAAAGCAAGTAAGTTTTTATCAAAACAAGGTCACCGCTAGCCTCGCATTCAATCAAAGGCCATGGTCTATTCGCTTCTACCGATGATAAGACACTGTATACTGGATGGGATTTTTTACTTTGTTGTTGAACAGCCTACATACATTGACAATAACTTTCTATTATTCTCATCTAGAGCTTGAACTCACCACCTCAAATGGCTATTGGTCATTGAGACGTTTTGCCATTAAGACCAATGTCTACAAAGACCAATCAGACCAACGCCAATTCCGTGAGGTTATCGTGTCTTTCGTCATCGGACGCCGTCCCATGTTCTTCGTCCTGTTTTCCATCGTGCCTTGCATGATCATCGGCATGCTCATCCTAGTTAGCTTCTTCATTCCAATCGAAAGCGGTGAGCGTATCGGACTGTGTGCCACCATTCTGCTGGCTGTCAGTGTGTACCTGCTTGTTGTAACCGAGCAGCTACCTGAGCAGTCGGAGACGCTGCCACTGATTGGTGTTTATTACATGGTGATCATGTTTGAAATCGGATTGGCGCTGGCCGCTACTGTCCTGGTACTGATGGCTCAACACGCAACGTCCGAGCCACCGAAGGTTCTGACATATTTAACAGGTTTGTTCTTCATGTTGTTTGTCTATCTGTTTGTTTGTTGTTTTTACGTCCAAAGCAGGGTGTTCTCTTCTGGAGAAGACCTTCAACATTTATACGAGTAATAACGACCAGAGCGTTCAAGAGAAGGGCCAGAACAAATGAGTCCTTAGTCGCAGCTTTAAGAGCTAGAGGGTGTAAAAAACACCTGGCGATTTGCAGATTGTTTGGAGATGTTAAACTTGCGTTTCTCGACCTTCCGGGAGCTTTCAAATATAACTAGAACTGAAGGAAGAGGACTGAGTGTGGTGCAGTGGTTAGGCCCTTGAAAACTGAAATATGGATGTCCCGGGTTCACATGAGTGCCGGTCTAACGACTATGTGGAATTACTTTACTTTTGACTGTCGTCTTATGACTCGTTTCTTTATCACTGAAACTCCCCTCAAGGTGAAAAAGGATAATTAGTCATTGACATAATAATTGTTTTAACATATTGTGACTATCATCATTATAACCCCTCGTGCAAGTCCTCTGAGAATTGTGGCTTGTATGAAAAGATTGAAGATTGACGTCAGTTTTGTATGCGTCTGTACTCGTATTGATCATAAATTGCGTCATAACATGGTTAAAGTGGCTGTGTGGTAACCAGCCGCAGGTGAGTGTTTCCACAGTAAGCTTTGGCAATGTTATGACGCAACTTATTACAGACGCATTGAAAACTGACGGAAACTTTTTTATTTACAATACAAAAACCTCAAAATGGTCAAATGCTGGGTTCAAATGACAAGAAAAGTAAACGTTAACAGATCCGTTAACATATGACGTAAATGATTTTTTTTCAAACCGACGCAAACATTGTCAGTAGCTTTTCTCGCTTTCTGATTAGCTAATAACAACAGCTAAGAAAGTTTCATTGGCTAAAAAAGTTGATATTTTGACGTATTAGGCTAATGCTTTGCTTTTATGACTGGTACAGTTATTGAACAACTTCGCATGGCTTTCCTTGCGCCAATATTTTATGTTAAAACAGCCAACAGGAATTGACCGCGGTTCAAAAACCTCAAAACGTTACAAGTACACAATACACGACACGTATGATTGTTCGAAAACAAATTTAAACAATCAAAACACGATCAAACATTTTCATCCAACATGGTGTTGGACGAACATTTTTGACGGTTTAGCCACCTCTCTAACAATTGGATTAAAATGGCTTTTCCATGTTTGATCTAGATCAAACATTTTCATCTAACATTCCGCGTTACGAACAAACACCCCAACCAATAAGGCGTGCACAGCCGGGAAAAAAAACCAAAACAACGACAACAACAACAAATGAACCACGTAACGTCAAAATTTCAGCGAAAACAATCGTTTTGGGAACTCACTCTGTCTAGTGTTTGCTCAAACATCGTTTGGGCGTTTAGCCACCCAACATTATGTTTGACAAACACGATGTTGGATGAAAAAAATTTGATAGTTTAGCCGGGGCTTTAATCCTTAATTTTAAGAGGACTCGTTGCGATTACGTGCTAATGAGATAAGGGGAAAAGTTTCTTAACGCTGTTGAGGCACAGACGTAGAAAAACAGCCAGCCAAGCGGAGTAAAAACACTCGTTCGCTTGCAAGCAAAAGCAAAACAAACAAACAATTCAACTACTTCTTTGCGTCCAAAACGAGTAGAGATGATTGTTATTTATATCCGGTCGAGAGAAAAAAAATTCCTCTAAATTTACGATTATAGTTAATTTAGAACACTGACAGTCTGAAAGGAATTCTGGGAGGTTAGCATTTTTGTTTTAAAATAACAATCCTTAGTGTTCGGACAAATTCTCTCTTCTAACCACTAGACCACCACGTTGCTAGTTGAAACAAACCTCAATTTTTAAACATAATATTATTCATGCGCTTATTGTACACACTGTGGTAAGCCTATATAATCACTCGCTTAACTAAGTTTAGAAAGGAAATGGAAAAGGTGGATCACCGAACCTCAACAAAAAGCTAACCATTTAAAATCAGCGCTTAGGCCTAATCACTGTAGATCAATGATATTCTATGCAAGATTCTAATAAATATCGTGTTTTACAATTCCTTGTCGTCTTGTTCTTCGGTGGTCTAGTGGTAAAAAGCCGTTCCTAGTAGCAGCAGTTCCGGGTTCAAATCCAGTCCAAATAACATGGAATTTATTTTTTCTTTGTTCTTTTCTGAAAAAAAGTCCTTGGAAAAAGTGTTCTAACCTAACGATAATCATAAATTCAGAGCAATTGGCCATGTTCTAACGATTGAGGGCCTGGGAATGAATTTTAAAATTTATCGATTGGAAAAAAATGTTGACACTGCATGAAAGAGCTTGCCAACTTTGACACTGTTCGGTTGAATTCGAGCTGAGACAAAAGCTTTTGAAAATTGTTAACATTAGAGACTCCGTATGGTTTGGATGGACACACTTTCCGAATAGAGACATTTGTATGGGAAAGCTCATTCCCTAGTAATATTACTCGAACGTGTGGATGATTGTCAGAACGAGCAAATGCATTGCAAAATTTGTATCAAAGGTGAGTAATTTTACTAACATCTGACTAAAATGGTGACTGTATAGGGGTCAGTAACCAAAGTTTTTCAATATAAAATTGTCCGAGGTTTTTTAATGTTTTCAGTCTAAAAAACAACACAGAACACTCCGTTAAAGGTTTATATTTCATATGCAACGTTTGGAAAATAAGCAGCATTGCTACCGGTAAATTTATCTGAAGTTTTCTGTTGAAATTCATACATAAGAGACCTTACGCAAACACTAGAGGCAGCGGAGTGGACATCAACCGGAAGTAAAATTTCCCATTCTCTAATTAGCATAATCACGTGGAGTGTTGCCCGCGTCCTCCTACAGTGGCGGCTGCGAGAAAGGTAGGTTTCGCCGCCTCGAGAGACGGTGACTTTATTTTCTGATTTGTAGCACCTAAAATACACAGAACCTCTTCTATATAGTCAAAGAAATGTTTTTTGACGCTCATATTTGTATTTCATTTGCAAATATTTAATATTCTTTTGCTTTATAGCGAAAATCCGCTTCACATTGGAAGAGTGAGTGAAGAACAAAGATGGCAAGCGAAGCTCGTAGCGAAGGGGCTCTGTCTAAAAGTGGGACGGGAACGTGGGGACGGGGACGCAGGGACGCGTGTTCAGGGACGTGGGACGCGGGACGCGAGATGTGGGACGTGGGGACGTAATATCGAGGACGCAGGGACGTGACATCAGCGACACGTGGACGTGACATCGGGGACACGGGGACGTAAAGTTTAACTCTAACTGCTTTAAAAATTCACTGATGCGAAATTTCGCAAGTTTACCGTTGCAAACTAGGCTTAGGGCTAAAAATAGCTCGTCTGAGGTAAATATGGTTAGGGGCTATTAACTTTAAACATCTAGGATTTTTTTTTCGTTCATTTCATTGCTCGGATCAGTGAAAATTTAAAATTGCTTTTATCCCCGACGCCCTCCCTGCTGCGGCCAAGTATGCTCCAGCGAGTTTTCAGTGACTCTGGACAGCAGTTTCCTCATGTCGAGGTAGTGCTTCTTCACTTCGTGGGCGACCATGGATGATTTTCACGATAGGTGTTACCGAGATTGTAATCCCTACGAATAATCGCTCACAATAGAATTTCAAATCAAGTTTCGACAATTGTCGGTTTGAGAATGAATGTACGAAAATCATGTATTTGAACTGCGGATTAAGGAATGAAGCTGTGAATAATCATCGAAGTTAAGAGCACTACTTGAGCAATAGTGAAAATAAGGCCTGAAAAAATTAGGGATAGATTCCCTTACAAGCCTGAATAATTTTTTTTTCATGCTTTATTTTCACTGCTGCTTAAGTAGTGTTCATAACTGCGATTATCATTCACAGCTTCAATTTTCGTTTTCTCTAAAAAAAAAAAAAACTAATTCCATTATTCCCTGAACAATCTGGCAATGAAAAACACCAATTTTCATACAGACGTTTTTTTTTTCCTGAAATGCTTTCCAGCATCAAGATTTACCAGATTTGAGCTGGAATGTACAAGGATTGCAGTTATTACTGAAAACCATCTCAGTAACACTAACCATGAAAATCACTGACAACTCGCTGCAGCATACTCGGTCACAGCAGGGGAGTGGGGTCGCGGATAAAAGTAATTTTCAATTTTCACTGACCCAAGAAATAAAATGAACGAAAAACAAATCCTAAAAGTGAAAAAGTTAACAGCCCCCAACCGTATTTACCTCAGACTATCTATTTTTAACCCTAAGCCTTGTTTTCAACAGTAAAGTTGCGAAATTTCGCATCAGTGAATTTCCAAAGCCGTTAGAGTGAAGATATTTTCTTTACATTCCCTCGTCCTAGATGGCACGGCACCACTTCCCCGATATTACGTCCCCACGTCCCCCACCTCGCGTCCCCGCGTCCCACATCTCACGTCCCCGCGTCCCACGTCCTCGCGTCCCACGTCCTCGCACACAGGTCCCCGCGTCCCCGTCCCCATTCCTCGTCCCACTTTTAGACACAGCCCAGCGAAGGAGAGACTGAAAGCAAAAGAAATGGGTTAGTTTCCTGGGATTCACATTGTTCCGAGCGATGATAACGTCTTGTAGACTTGAAAACTTTAGATTGTAAGTTGTTACTTGTGCAAAATGCTATTTTGTTTTTCCGATTTGTCTCTCAAACTTTGGAATATTCCCGAAAGGTGAATCGATAGACAGAACCTGTTTTTAGTAAGGTTTTGTTTTCTCTCTTCTAGCTCGATCATGGAATGGACAGAAGCTCACGATTTGATCCTAGCGAAAGAAGTCAGAGCCTCAGAACCGTGGATCTTCAAACCAAGGACTGTAGATCGAGGAAAAGTATGAAATTCCATCACGGATCGTCTGAATGACGAAACCTCTGTGAAATTTTAGGTGAAGAAGAAAAACGTACAGGAACATTTCAAACTACTACTGGAAAAATTCAAGGCGAAGCTGAGTGGAGTTGACATCGAAGATAGCCAGATGGATATCCTGATGACGGAAAGAGATATCAGTAAAATTGGAGGAGGCAGAGGCCAGTGACCTTGGTTGCACTAGCAAAAAAAAAAAAAGGCTGATTCAGATCGAGCGATTGGTAAAGAAATAAGGCGGAATTAAGCTTGTGAAAAGCTCGGAGAAACGAGTAAACGGAATACAGAAGAAAAGGCCGAGCCTGTAGCCGAGAAGTCCAGAAGAGGTGGAGGTGAAACTCTTGATTTTCTCAGGGAGAAGATGGGCGGTGAAGATGGGTGCTCGACAAGCTGAAGCAGAGCGTCAGGCAAAGATGCAACAAGAATTGCTCAGCATGATTCAAAACCAGAATGCAGCCATACTACAGAGTTTGAACAAAATGGCTGACAAGTAACTGAACAATCCTTTCCATACGTTTTTTTCTTGTGTTCTTCATCACAGTTGCTCAGGTTATAAACTCAGCTTTGACCAACTTATTTTATTTTGAATGTCATTTAGGGTTGGTCTGATGTTGATGTTTCCAATTTTAATCTATGCACATGTTTAAAACGAAGGGATTCGTATTGTGTTACATTTTACTGGTTTATTTTGTCTATTCCAGAGAATTGCCATTTGATTTTGCATGCATCGCATCTTCCACTCCCTGCTTCACTGGAATGTAATAGTTGGAGCACGAATTATATTAGAGTCATGTTAAAAAATATGCTTTGTTCACTTTTCATATATGATCACCCTATTATAAAAGTGTAAATGTATATATCAGAGATTTTTCTGTAATAATCACAGACTCATGACGGATTATCCCGGTGTTGGTGCAAAATAGGTAACTGAAACACCAAACTGAGATGCCAAAATGAGGAGTGGTCCCAAGATGTGAATTTGTTTTCTTGTTACACTAAGTCATCTAAGCATTTACTGAATGTCTGTTTCAGTACAACTCTTATAAATTTACATCTTTTATTCATGTTTTGTTTAAATAAAATAGTCATGCAGAGCTGGTGGGTCTAGATCAAAGTACTCTGATGTCATGTTTCCGTAGAGACAAGTCAAGGCATTTCGTAGAATGGCACATACCAAGTGCATTTTTCCTACACTACTAAGCCCTATCTTTAAATTCTTCTTGAAATCCATAAACTTCCAGGATGTGGCAACATCGTTAAACAACCATTCTACAGCTTCTCTAACTTTGCTCATGGACGTATTGAATACTTGTATCTGAGGAGTTAACACCCTGTCTCTAAATGGCTGGATCAGATGAGCCCTCATGGGATAGGCAGCATCGCCATAGATGCACATAAGCTGCCCACCCTGGTAAGAATGCACGGCGATTCAAGAGAGGCAGTAATTGTGAGATTGCTAAAATCCCAGAATCATGCCGCCTGCCCTCTGCAAAAAAGGAAAATTTTACAGCGTTTTGATTTTGTAATCATGGTGAAAAAGGAAAAAAGTGATTTTCTGACTTTAAAATAATAACAATAAAGTAGTGATTGGTTGACTGACATTCAAACCAAGGATGGAGCTAGGATTTGCTTGAAGGGGGCTCTTTTTGTCATCAACTCTCTTTCTCCTGAGATTACTGGCTGCTCATCTCTTGCATCTTTTAGGAAAAAAACTTAAAACATCTATTATCAGTAATTATGAATTCTGTTACCACGTACTTCTGTACTTCTGTTACCACGTTATCTAGGTTTAGTTATCTATTATTTCTTGGGAGGGAACCTAAGTCTCGGTTTTTATTAGGTTCCCTCGTCATTTTTTTTTTTTTCGTTTTTTCCTATCTGTTTTTTTTTATGTTAACCACTGCAGTTTCTGTGTATTAATCATTGTAATTCATTATTTAATCATTGCATTATGTACTGCATTTTTATTGTACAAAGAGGGGGGGGAGGGGGGTACGCCCTTTCAAAACCAAGATACTTGAGTACCAAATATACTTACCGACAGGGCCGTGTATGTTAGCATTGAGTCCATTTGGAGGAGCAATGGACTGAAAGTTAAGCGCATAAACACGTTTATGGCCGCTGTACACCAGGCGTTAATGCTCTCCGGGTCGTCTGCAAATTGGCCGGACAGTTCCATCGATAAAGCCGAAGCATTTGTTCAATGCGGCTCCCTTTAATGAGACAGAATCAGCATATCTCTGAAGCTGTGCCGGTTGCAGAATAGCTTGGTTCCGTTGTAGTATCCTGTGAGTGTGGGTGGTAAAGATATCATCCAGCACAGTATTTGTGACCATGCTCATAACAGGCACCGGCCGACCATATCTGGCTGTCATATCTGAGTATCTGCAGGGATATGAAAGTCATCGGAGCAGCATACAAAGTCCCTCCATTCCATCAGCCACTGACCGCTGATGGCACACAAACTGATTTGGTATTGGCAAGGCAGCAGCTAGGTCCGGAAGGTCGCGTTTCTTGACTCTAAACTCTGCTAAACACTCTGAATTGTCCATCTCGTCCAGGTCAAATCGGCCGTAATCTTCGTAAGGAAAGTCAAGACTTTTCGACGTGTTTAAATCCCACAACAACAGAAATTCATCCTCGTCTATGATGTCCTCAAAGCATGCAACAGTTAGAAGGTCTCGGACGTCTCGAAAAGTTGCCATTAATCTCTTAAAATCCACGAACAAAGTCAAATTGGACCACAGAAAACGAAAGCAAAACAGTCCTCGCTCGCCGCCCCCTCTACGCCAGCTTAAATATCTTAATTTCGCCCCAAGGGGAAGTGGCCTCTATCCACTCCCGCGCGGCCATCACCGCCTCCACCTAACCGCCTCCAGTGGTTGCTTAAGGTCCCTATTCTTTAGTAACTCCCGTGGCCATTTTAAAGGCCGCGTGACGCATGAATAAATTATCTCCTGATAAACGTGACGCGGATTTCTGGTAATGTGTTGTTGTTAGCGAAACGTTTGTTAAAACAAGAAGTGTAGTAAATATTTTTTGAAAGAAAATAGACTGTTACAATTCTTTTATTGTGTTTTTATCTAAAAACAAGCTGCGCAAACAACTTTAACTTAATTATGTTTCGATTAATGCCTTTGGACTCGGCGTTTCAAGCAATTATCTGCAAGTCATCTACGCTGAATTCTGAAACCCGTTGCTTCATTTTCGTGAGCTTCTAGGTAGGAGATAAGGTTAGCATATGATAATTCCCAGTTAACACCAGTGTCGCGGTTCGCCATACTCCATCTTGCTACAAATTTTCGTATAAATTAAAATTGTATTGTCTGTACTCTTATTGATGATAAAAAAATTAGCCAATCAGCGAAAGAGAATTTTGACAGTTATTGAAAAAATTTAAAATAAAGATGGAACGCGTTTTGTAGAGTTAGAGGTGAATACGTTTGCAAGTCATAATGTCATCACTGTTGATGTATACTTTTTTAGTACGCAAGAAAAGGCCAACATCGTTTACAAATCAGTTTTCTAGCATTTTGCCTGGAGACAATTCCGTTCAATATGAGGATCACGAATCGTGAATAGTGCGACTTTCTCATTTTCTCCTATTCACTACCGATAAATGTTATTCATTCCAGTTTTAAACAGGATTGCTTGCTTCAATAAAAAGAAACGAAGAAGAGAAGCCATAACAACACCGGATTCACAAACGTTTGGTGAAGAAAACGCCGCAGGAACAACAGAGGAAGACAAACCAAACGATGACCTGGAGTTAGGAGAAGTCACAGTCAAGCAGAAGACGCAAAGGCCTCAAACTGCCTTCAACATTGTTACGGTGGATGAGGACTCCCTGAATCAAGAAACGTGGAAAGAAATTGCTCGTGCCCTGGATCGCATTTTCTTCTGGGTGTTTGTGGCTTTGTTTGCTATATCATCCATTGTAATTTACGGTCAGGCGGGACGCTTGGCAACATAAGATAAGTTCTAGGAGGAGCTCTTGGGGGCGAGAATGGGCTCTAAACTCAAGGCCATCCCAAAGAGCAGTGATTGATATTTCTAGTCATAGCCTTGGTAGCAGTAATTTAACAACTACTACACATTAACTACACTGTACTTGTTACTCTCATGTAGAGATAGTGGGGGGAGGGGAGGGAGAGGAGCCCACTACAACTACCAACTTTTAGTACGAGTAAACTCAACAGATTGTTATGTCACAATAATAACTACACCTTTTGCTGGTAATTACCAGAAAATATGCTTTCAGTAACGTAGGTATCAGGTTCATTAACGTCAAAATACATTCATTTTAACGAATCGTCATTCATTTTCGTTGTTTACAATTTTGCATATTCATTAAACATACATTAACACGAATAGGCAACCATTTACTATGGGGCATTCTATAGTGCTAAATTTTATTCGCCTTATTGAACGAACTAAGAAACGGCCTTAATGTTTGTATATTAGCACTGTAGCCTACCCCAAAGTGTAAATGGTTGCCTACACGTGTTAATGAGTGTTTACGAATATGCAAAAATGCTTAATGAATTTGAAAACAAAGAAAATGAATGACGATTCATAAAAAAAAAAAAAAAAAATGAATGTATTTCGACGTTAATGAACGCGATACCTGCGTTATTAAAGTACATTCTCTGGTAATGACGAAGAAAAGGTCACGGTACTTAGCCTCGAGATAAAAGTAAAATGTTACAAACGGAAGCAAAGTAACACTTAAAGTAGACAACGAAATAACGTTTTTTTAAATCTCTAAATTCACATTACAAGAAAGGCGGAAAGGTGCCCCTTTGTCAGAGGCACCTCAAAGATAAGCCAGTACCTAACTGAGGTTTATTTTAAGGAAGCAAACTCAGTCTTTACATTTTAATATCTGCGAGGAACAATTCTGCTGAGTTTTGTTACAATTCCGCGGTATACTTAAAATGCCTATCACCCCTAACCAGTTTGTTTGTTTTTTTTTTCTGAAAAGTAGACATGGTAAACAAGCAATAACAAAGAAAATAACGGGATTGAAAGGTAACTGTGATGTTTAAAACACAATCGAAATCAAGCTGCGCTCGACGAAGACTGGCAGTTGTGACATTTGTGACGTCAACCCGGTATCTCCAGGACAAACAATAAAACAACTAAAACTAGAAGCGTTTCAGTGCGAAATCCTGACAAGGCTTTACGGATTTGGCTCACAAAATATCTGAAAGTCAATCTGACTCCAAGACAAACAATTAATCTGATGATGAGAGAGGATGAGATGCCGGGTTGACGTCACAAGCTAGTTAGTTCCCAGTCTTGCGATTGCTCCTTTTTGAATTCAAAATGGAGAAAAATAAGCCATTTCGGGGGATTTTGTCCTATGATAAAAAGAAGGCAAAGGACAAAATAAGATTCTCCACATAAAGTCTTTGTCTTATCGCAATGATTCATTGTTACTGAGCAAGGGTGATAGGGTCTTTAAAACAATCGCTGCATACCATCCCGGTATTTCGTCTATTTTTTCCAACCTTTGAAACCTTTCCGTTACCTTTCGCATAGGATAAGGGCGAACAAGGCACCACTTTTCCCGGAACCTCCCCGTATAATCCTTGAAATACCCTAATGCGATCAATAACAGACACACAGCGGTAAAAAACATGGCAGAAGAACATTGTAAAAAAAAGGAGACTTTTTTGATTCGTGATTTACAACCTGCCTTGAAAGAAAATATTGGCAGTGGCGAGAAACTTGTTCTTTATTAGATTGATTTTGCTGCTCTTCGCAGATTTCAAGCGAAAGTCTTTACAAAACTTATTACTTTTTGTTATTGAGCAGGTACCAGTCTTCCAATTTACATTCAGATGTATTTGTAGTTTAGCCAAACAGTCAATTCTGAAGATGCATGTTGAAGCATACGAAACGTCAAGTTTTTAAAATCAAAAAACGACATGCGTTGTTTTGTCATGTTTGTCAACCTCAATGTGCAAAATTGGGCTAGCTCAGCATACTAAATTTGTAAATAATCGAAGTATGGAGTAGCATGTAGGCAAACCAAATTGTTCAGCTTCGACAAACAATCAATATACGAGCATAACAGAGGCAGCACTTGATCTTGTTATAAAGTAAGGAAAGTAGGGAAGGTAGCTACTTGAGCAGAGAAGCAAGAGCGTAGTAATTTATTGCGCTTTGTGCTACTCAGTTTGAATTTTATGCTAATCATAGTGTGTTCCGCAATCCATACAGTGTACGTTTTATGTACATGATGGATCTATTTTGCAACTCGTGTAAACAGGTTGCTGTGGCATGATGGAGTTAATGCTAGTGTTTACTATAAGTCCTACTGTTTTCAATCCATATTGCCTGAATAACATCAGAAACGAGCTTTAGCATCTGATTTTAACCCTTTACTAAGCGATGCAAATATATTTCGCAATGGCAATTGTTAAGAGCACAGTTGAAGGAAAAAGATCGAAGACTACAATTGCTTCATGTATCGTTTGGAGTTTAAAGTGTAGTAGGTGAAAAGGTGAATAAAACAAATTACATAACAAAATTTTGGTTTAACAGACTAAGCAGATAATAGCACAAGTGAAGTAGTTAAGTAGTTGCGGGTTGGGGGGGGGGGGGAGAGGGTGGGAGAGAGTTGGTGGGACGGAGGGAGGGAATTAGTTTCTGTCTGCCCGCACTTCTCGCTATAGATTTCACTAAGGTTATACTCTGATATCCATGAATTGCGCTCTAAACAAAGAATGAGAAGTTTTCCCATTAGGGCAGCATTTTGAAACGGGCGTTATTGAAGGTCCTTTTATTGGCCGTTAAACGTTTTTAAGATGGGGCATTTTCATTCCCAATCCCCTCTTTGGCGTTTTCACTGTTCAGTGAGCACGCCCTCTAGAAACCCTATCAGTGCATTTGTCTATGTTTATATGCGTCTTCTGTTAATGTACGGGAAACTTAACAACATGTGTTGGGTCACAATTTACAAGTTTAATTCGCACATCAACTCACAGAATAACTCCGTTCAGGACGTGAGCGTTTTCGGAGACCTCCATTTTCACCCGTCATGGTTCTATGGTTTATTAACACGACCGAGACTTCCGCGCTTTGAAAGCATTTTCAGACATATTCGACAACCAGAGAGAATGACAACATTTCATCTGTATAAGCAGTGGAGTTCTGCCAAAACGCATTGCCAAATAGAAAATTTCAAAAGAAAACCGGCCTTCATGTGACTGAAACTTAAAAAAATTCAAAGCAAATTAACAAGTAAGACTCACAACATGAATAGCGAACACAAATCGCAGTAATGCCACACTTCAGTGGTTAACAATAAGATACCCAATAAAGTCGCTAATATATCCACTTTTAATGTCTTTTATAAACAAAACTTTAAAGCAATTGTAACGCATCGTTACCTGCAAATTCCGACACGTGCGGAAACGCACGTTTAAGCTGTAATCGATACACGCCGTCTTCAAGACGCGTCGAATGGAATTCATGCCAGGCATGCAAAGAAAACAGAATTTGCCAAATGTCGTTTCTGAGGACATTCGCTTCAAAAATGAAGTGTATTACTTTTTTTTAATGGCTGTTAGAATGGTTTATCCAGGCCTTTAATTATCCTCTTCTTGGTGAGATACCTTGAACCTACTGGAAATTTGGAAATCAGCTGCAGGTTTATTTTACTCTTGGTCAAATCATTAAAAGTATGATGCAATTATTTTTATGTGTGTTTGTCAGAATCTTAACAGAGGTTAGCGCTTCTTTGAATTTAAAAAAAATGTTTATGGGTATTATTTACAACGATTTGAATAGGATCAATTATGGGCTCAACTCAGGATGAAGGAACTAGAAACCCCAAGTTTTTAGTTCGGAACGCCTGGAACGGAGAAACTCAGCCAAAGCTCTCCAATACCTGAGCAATAAAGTCATCAAATTATGCTAAAATGCGGGAAAATGATGTTAAGGCGCGACTTGCTTAAGTGCGTTGTTATGTATAAATGTGTTAACAACTTAGTGTCAGCACATATTAGCTGTAAGATAGGGAAGCGATCAAATGCGCACGCTTACAATCGCCGCAACAGCGAAGATTTAAACCTGCCAGAATGCCGGACAGCGGCTGCCCAGCGCGGTTTCTTTTATAGGGCAGCAAAAGCGTGGAATAGTCTCTGTAACAACACTAGAACTGCTCGATCACTAAGATCATTGAAAAGAAATTAGAAGACCTTCAAAGAATCCTTAACTCCTGAAAAAGAAGGAACTTAACGCTACTTGGGAAAATAAATGTTGTCAAGTCACTTGGTTTGTCGAAATTAATTTACAATGCTTCGGTACTGACGGTACAAGAAGGGTTCTCAAAACAAGTGGATAAGAGCACATTTGATTTTATCTGGGATAACAAACCTCATAAAATTAAAAACCTCACCTTAATTGGTGGCAAAAAAGAGGGAGGTTTAAATATGATCGAGTTTGAATCCATGAATAAAGCCTTAAAAGCGTCATGGGTTAAAAGATTAATCAATGACACAGACTCACCATGGAAAATAATTCTAAATTGCACGACCCAGCAGTATGGAGGTTTGAAATTTTTGTTGGCTTGCAATTATAGCACGAAAGAACTTGAAGGATGAAGGATGTTGGTTGACATCCAAACAAAAAACAAAAATGCCTCTGAAGTAATGAGCAGAACATTGGCTATCCAAGGCAACACACAGGGCATTTTATACTACTGTTTTTTACAGTTTGCGTTTTATTTTCATTGAAGCTGAAATGGCCCAAGGTAAAAAAAAAAAAAAATTATACAAGAACTAGAAGTATTCACACAACGTTGTTTTTATTTCATAGACACTGGGATATATCTACTGGGTAGTTTCATGCTACATCGATTACTACCTCTTTTTGTCATTTATTCAAGCTAGCGCAAGTTATCGTTGTTGTTATACTTATTCTTTGTTCAATTTCTTATATTGTACAAAACAGGGGATGTCGTTGTATTGGTCGCGAGGGCCTGGACTCTGTTCAATATATGCCTGATAGCTCATTTTGATAGTTTAACAAACTAATTCACAAACAACTAATACAGGAAGAAAAGCAACAAAAATTGATCGAATGATAAAAATTTAATTTATTTCATCCACGACTTCTCAACATCAGCGGAGTTATTCTTGGTTTATTAGCTTACCTGGCTGCAGTTAAAGAGCGGAATGATGACGATTTTTAGGCTTTGAGCCTAAAACACGAAAAATATATTATTGAAATTATGTTTTTCCTAAGTGAAAACAGCCCAACGTTAATTTTCATAGCACATGGCAGACAAGTGGCCTTATTCCCATAAGAACTACTATTTTAGTTTCGCTTTTTCAATAGTGATTGATTACATCAACTGTTTTCGCCCAATCCTTTAGTTGACAGCCAAACAAACAACAAAAATGCCTCTGAATTAATGAGCAGAACATTGGATTAATAATCGTTGCCATGAAGATCTAATCCTCCATCAGTGTCAGTAGCTCGTTTTCGTTTTCCTTGCGATCTCGTCCAATAGCAAATGCGACTGAAACCCAGCATACCTCTCCTGGACACATTTTTTCCTGACTTAAATCATCCATTTTTGATTGCTTTAAATTCCCCTTGCTTCATTTCTAAATAAATTCTAATAAATTATTGAGCATCGCTTCCTCATAAGCTGTGACGCAGTTCAATCAATCAATCAATCAATCAATCAATCAATCAATCAATCAATCAATCAATCAATATATTTAACGTGGTCAGTACACTTAGTTAAAAAGCTAGTTTACAGGTACGCCACGAGATAAAAAGAGAAAAAAGAAATTATAAAAGCCTTTTGAAGGTGTATAAGCTTAAATAAATTAAGATAAGAACTAACTAATATTGAAATATAAGAATTTAACAATATCGTCACTAAGTAAAATCATTCTCTCTTGGCGCTTTACAATATTACTAAAATGCATAGAGATACAATTTTAAAAATTATAACAATAGGGATATGAATAGTAGAGCTAATAATAACAAGAATAACAAATAAATGTCCAAAACGTATAAATATATCTACATATGCATAAAATGCATATATATAAGTGTGGAAAAAAAAAACTATTTACAAATTAAGGAAAAGCCGGGTGAAACAGTAAATGCCGATGCCTCAAATTCTATGGCGAGAACATGACTGCTTCTTGACAAAATCACACGCTGAGAGCATCATTTAGGCTTCGGTTGAATAAACACTTTTGTTAATTACATGGCTTAGAACACTTGAGCGGAAAAAAAATGACGACTTTTCAATGATCTCAATGAGACCTAACATGATATTTTAAGAATATGAATCATCTGTCAGTTTTCACTCTAAATACTGTGGACTTTGATTCACGTCTTGACTCCTTCAGCCCCAACCCCTCTCCCCTTAAGTTCCACACCCAAAAAATCTCTATGTAGCCATTTGGAGAGTCTAAATACATCGTACGTGAATTAAAAAGGGTCATTAAACTGAAAAATCGGACAAAGCGAGAAACTATCTACATTGTTTTCCCGCTTAAGTGTGGTCGTCACGTCACTTAGCGTTGCCATGGCACAGTCGGTGATCAACACTGACCGACTGTTTGTTATTGTGTTTTAATTCGCTGACTCGCCACCTTAAGAAAAAGTTCAACTTGTGCATAAAAATTCAGTCACTAACAACTAAATAGAAAAAAAAAATAAAATAAGAAAAAAAGGATATCTTAAGGAAGAAAAAGAAAGCATATCGCTCTGGCATTTTCTAAAGGAAATGAGAACGGAAAGCAAAGGAATGGATTGTTAATAATGCTAACAACCATATAAAGAAAGACACTAGTTGCAAACAAAATCAACAACGTTAACGTCATGCTCAATAAATGTTACTGGTTTGGACAGTAAAACACTTGTTGTGGCCAACTTAATGAGAAGGAAATTATGAATAGCCTGCAGACACGAAATACGTCAACACGTCAGGCGCGACCCTAATTAGCTTGAAATTATAAGTTTGCTGTGTGGTTTTGATCTTGTTCGTTATAGTGGAGTTCCCACGGGACAACATGGCCTGGGTATTTGGTGTTTGCTTGCTTGTGATTCTTCGATTTGCTGGTGAGTTAACTTCTCATTTTCTTCCTTAATTGTTCCTTCTTTGTTTGGCATTGCAACTACATTGCTCCACTAGATGCATGGATCAGACAACAAGAAGCTTTTGTTACCAGCACATACTGTATGCAAGTGTATGTATGTAAGCTTAATTCAAAAATTAGTTCTGACTGTGGTCATGTCACTGAAGAAGGTGGTGCGTAATTTAAACAATGGTATAGCGATCAAAGCGTTTTTTGTCGGGCGTTCAGTAAAGCGAGTTTCCGTATTCAAGAAAGAAGATATCATGATTGCATTTTAATGGGAAGGATTCCAAACTTGTTTCAGCGGCGAAAAGCGCCTATGGTTAGGGTGCAGCTGTTAGGTCGAGAAGAGTTGCAAGCCAGTAACACTCGACTATAACAGTCTAGGTTTTACTATAGTTATCTTGCTTGAAACGCTTTCCTTTCGTATAGCCTAATTTTAGCACCCAATTTGAATTAATAACTTTTCAGGAATTTGGGATATTTGTTTACCAAATTCTTGCCTTTCTAAAATTACCCACCGTTCCTGATTGGTCAAAACGTTGTTATCATTTTGTTTCTATTTCCTTTTCCGCAAACCGGAAAACATTTGCATTGATAGGTAAGGCTTAAGGAGGCTCGAAAGGGTTTTTTGACCGCGCGAAGAGAGGATCCAATTGGATGTATCCCGTGTGTGTTCTTACGCGATCCTCCCGCGAAGTTACGAGGCGCGAGCGGTGGGAGTTGTAAACAACAATAGACCTTTTTCATAATGGCGGAAGATTTTAATTATTCTTTTGTATATGTGTTAATTAGCCCTACTAACCTCACTTTAATGAAGAATTTCTATTGAATTTTGCACATGCTGACGAGGCTAGTACGGCTCATTATCATAAGAATAAAAGAATAATTTGTCGGGCGCCATTATGAAAAGGGTCTATGGAGGCCTCAAATGAAAAAGTAAATCTGTCTTCTGAAGCTGAATGCGGCTATTTGCGGAATAAAAAGGGGAAGTTTGCTTCTAAAAAGAGCCTTGAGAACAGTGTACTTTCCGTCAACAAGATTGACTCGGGCAAGAAAGTCAGCAAAGAAGCGTCGTTTTGAGGATGATGCTCAAGAACGCGCGATCAACAATTTTATAGCTCGCAAAAAACAAACCAACCAACAAACAAGACGGTAGAATTTGGTAGGTAAGACTTTACAACACTACATGTACACTACACTACACTACACTACACTACACTACACTACACTACACTACACTACACTACACTACACTACACTACACTACACTACACTACACAACACTACACTACACATGGCTTTAAATACTTTCGATTCATTGGCTTTTGAATGTCATAAACGTATTTAAAAAAATCCAAACTTCATCATACATGTACACACAGGACTCAGGCAAGGAAAACAGTCGGAAATTACGTGTAGCATGTAGTCGGGCCGCGAATATTGGCATGGAGGTTTAGCAAAAGGGCTGGACAAGTTATGAAAACGGTAACCAATGAATTTAAGGATCCAGTTTTTACTGAAGCTCGGCTTTTTTATTTACATTTTAACAAGTAAATATTACATTGTTTCTCAAGGAGTTCATTCAAAAGGAACTTCAACTTCACGTAAGCTTAATTTTATATGAAACAATTTTAACTCAAACAACTACAATGTACAAATAAGTATACATGCAGTTTAAAAAGTTTAAAACTTGACAAATATACCTATACAGAAATTGAATGTAATCAGTCACTTCACACTATAAATAAGTTGGTGAAAATGGATAACTTGTCAAAAAAGGCCTGCATTGTATAAATAACAATAGTTTGTACTTGAGAGAGAGATCAGATATGCACTTTACATATACCATAAATCCTGCACAGCTCCTCAGTGTTTGATACCCTAAGACTTCTCCGTAACGGAGGTTGCAGATATTCCAACCAGCTGCATGAAATTT
>JAEMWC010000066.1:1360000-1425000 GCA_016490735.1 Pachyseris speciosa
AGTTATCCATTTTCACCAACTTATTTATAGTGTGAAGTGACTGATTACATTCAATTTCTGTATAGGTATATTTGTCAAGTTTTAAACTTTTTAAACTGCATGTATACTTATTTGTACATTGTAGTTGTTTGAGTTAAAATTGTTTCATATAAAATTAAGCTTACGTGAAGTTGAAGTTCCTTTTGAATGAACTCCTTGAGAAACAATGTAATATTTACTTGTTAAAATGTAAATAAAAAAGCCGAGCTTCAGTAAAAATTGGATCCTTAAATTCATTGGTTACCGTTTTCATAACTTGTCCAGCCCTTTTGCTAACACCTCCATGCCAATAATTCGTGACCCGACTACATGCCACACGTAATTTTCGACTGTTTGCCTAGCCTGAGTCCCGTGTGTACATGTATGATGAAGTTTGGATTTTTTTAAATACGTTTATGACATTCAACAGCCAATGAATCGAAAGTATTTAAAGCCATGTGTAGTGTAGTGTAGTGTTGTAAAGTTTTACGTACCAAATTCTACCGTCTTGTTTGTTGGTTTGTTTGTTTGTTTTTTTGCGAGCTACAAAATCGTTGATCGCGCGTTCTTGAGCATCATGCTCAAAACGACGCTTCTTTGCTGCCTTTCTTGCCCGAGTCATCTCGTTGACGGAAAGTACACTGTTCTCAACGCTCTTTTTAGAAGCAAACTTCCCCTTTTTATTCCGCAAATAGCCGCATTCAGCTTCAGAAGACAGATTTACTTTTTCATTTGAGGCCGCCATTGTTGTTTACAACTCCCACCGCTCGCGCCTCGTAAGTTTGCGGGAGGATCGCGTAAGAACACGCACGGGATACATCCATTTGGATCCACTTTTCGCGCGGTCAAAAAACCCTTTCGAGCCTCCTTAAGTGACTTACAGCAAAAAAAAAAAAAAAATCTTGAATTGTTTTGACATGCATATCAGCTGTAAGAAACCCTTTCGAGCCTCCTTAAAGCCCAGGTCAAACGGCGCATGATAGTCGATGATAGTTGATTCTCTCCAAACTATCATCAACTATCACCAACTATCATTCACATGGTCAAACGGCGCATGATAGTCGATGATAGTTGATGATAGTTCACCGGCAGTCGCGCGAGCAAAGGTCACGCGAGCAGCTAGTTCCAGGCTCTTTCCGCGTAAAACGTGAGCACTAAAATGGCTTTGCGAGAGACAAACTTGTAGAAGTATGAATTTATCGCGACGAAAGAGGGCGGCAGCTTGTTTAATAGTAATCGATTTGTTGGAGGGATGCGGTGTCTCTTCTAATTCTTGCGAGTTGACACTTTCTTCAGAAGATATCTTTTCTATGTTATCTTGGTCTTCAATGTTTTCGTTGTCATGATTATCATCTTGGATGTAAACACGTATTTCTGAAGCTGCAGCTGAGCCTCGCGAGGAACTTTTGGCGGCCATGTTAAACGAGCCCGCCGATTTTCGGGGAAAACAGCTGACCAAAAACTATCATGAACTATCATACGCGTGGTCAAACGAGAAAAACTATCATCGACTATCATGAAGAATTTGAACACGTTCAAAATGAATGATAGTTGATGATAGTCGATGATAGTGCATGATAGTTGGTGGTCAAACGGAAGCGTGCGCTTCAACTATCATCGACTATCATCAACTATCATCGACTATCATGCGCCGTTTGACCAGGGCTTAAGGAAGGTTTTGAGTCAATTTTATCTCAGTTATCAAGAGAAAATAAGAATATGTTCCTTATGGGCGACTTTAACATTAACCTATTAAACTGTGAAAGCCATCCGGAATCTAATGATTTCCTACTAATGCTGAACTCTTATTTTCTTCTTCCCTATATTTTACAACCAACACGTATTACTGAAAGATCTGCAACCCTAATCGATAATATATTTGCAAATAATCATGGTATAAATGCTACTAGTGGTAACCTAGTACTAAGAATCTCTGACCATCTTCCTCAATTTTTAATTGTAGATAATATTAAGGTAAATTATAAAATTTTAAACTATTATAAAAATGATTATTCTAGGTTTGATGAAGAAAAATTTATCAATGGTTACTCACTTCTTGACTGGGCTAACATTTTGGATAGTAATTTAGATGCTAACAATAAATTTGATGTTTTTTATGATCAAATCTCCCAGTTTATTAACTGTCATGCACATTACAAGAAGCTCTCAAAGCATGAAATAAAGTTATCTACTAAACCATGGATTACAAAAGACATACTTTGCAAAGATAACATACAGAGATAAGCTCTATTCCCAATTCATGAAAAGTGGAGCAATTAGATCCAAATCTGATATCTCTTCACAAGAAATTCAGGAACAGTGTTGTTAAAGATATCAAAGCTAGCAAGTCTAATTACTTATTATAAAGAATTACTTAAAGAATTACAGGAATAGTATTAAAAAAATCTGGTCGGGAATTAGATCAATCATAAATATTATTAAAGTTAAAGCTGACTATATTCCCACCTTTTTAGAAAGTGGCAAATCTAGTGACAATCCCTGTGCTATTGCCAACATGTTTAACAATTTTTTGTTAATGTGGGCAGAAACACTGATAAAGATATTCCACAGGGGAGTTGCTGTCCTACCTCTTTTCTAAATGGCAATTTTCCTGAATCAGTGTTCCTTTCCCCTATCACCTCATTTGAAGTTGAGTCTTACATATCTCAAATGGATAATAACAAATCTATTGGCCCTTGCAGTATTCCAGTCAGATTGCTAAAAATTCTTAAAACCCATATTTCTCCACTTCTTTCGTCCCTAATTAATGATTCTTTTCTCTGTGGCATTTTTCCAAATAAACTTAAATCTGCAAGAGTTACTCCGGTTTTCAAGAAAGGCTCTAGACAAGACAAAGATAATTATAGGCCAATATAATTACTATCTGTCCTTAGCAAAATATTTGAAAAAGCTATGTATAAGCGCCTCTATGATTATCTTGAATGTCATAATATTCTCTACTCACTTCAGTTTGGCTTTAGGCAGAAGTGTTCAACTAATCACGCACTCATAAGTATCACGTAATCTATTCGTTACTCAATTGACAACAAAGAGTTTGGCTGTGGTATTTTCATTGATTTAAAAAAATCATTTGATACAGTAAATCATTTTATTCTTTTGCTGAAATTGCATCATTATGGAGTAAGAGGTAAAGCCTATGATTGGTTTCAATCTTATCTATCCAACAGAGAACAATTTGTGTGTGTTAATGGGCATGACTCTGATTCCCTATCAGTCACTTGTGGGGTTCCTCAAGGATCTGTTCTTGGACCTTTCTTGTTTTTGTTATATATCAATGACTTACCTAACGCCTCAAAATTGCTCACCTTTCACGTATTTGCCGATGACACTAACATATATTGCTCCTGTAAGAACCGAAACGATCTTGAAGTAAAGTTAAATCATGAGCTAAAAGCAGTTGAGGGCAGAGTGGATGAAATCTAATAGATTAGCACTTAGTATTCTTAAAACTAACTTTATTCTCTTTCATTCTAAAAAATTGAAACCACACAATTCATTTAATCTAAAGATTGAAAGTGTGAATATCCAACAAGTTTCCACGGTTAAATATCTAGGTGTTACCTTTGACTCAAATCTAACATGGAAGAATCATATTTATGAGCTCTGCCTAAACTGTCAAAAACTGTCGGAATTTTCTCAAAATTGAGGTACTATGTTGACATTGATATGCTTTATTATTCGCTAATCTACCCCTTTCTCACTTGTGGTTGGGGTTTAACATATCCATCTTATTTAAAGCCTGTGATTACTTTGCAAAAGCGTATACTCAGAATTATGACGTTTTCTGAACCTACATCACATTCAGAACCACTGTTGAAATCTCTCAACCTGTTAAAATTTTCTGATATAATTCATCTTGAGATTCTTTCTTTTGTTTATCAGTGGTCTCATAAAATAAATCCTTCCTGTTTTACTGATTACTTTAAGCCAATATCTTCTGTTCATTCATATTATACACGTCAATCACTGAATGAGAACCTGTTTGTAAACCCAGTTCAAACAACTCAATGTGGTATTCGTTCCCTTCGTTACACTGGTACCACACTCTGGAATTTATTACCAATTTATGTTAAAGAAATCACTCCCTTTTTCAGATTTAGTCAAAATATAAAGAATTCTATGATTGATGGTTATAATAGTGTTATTAATTCTTAAATAGCTTGTCTAAATTTATTTCATTCTTAGTAGTTAGTATGAAAGTAATACTTTTTTACCTATAAGTAAATTGTTATTGATAATGTATTCCCTTTGTTGAATGATTTGTTTTGGGACACCCACTCGGTTAGAGCTATTTGGGTGCCCCAAACTCCACACATTTAACATAGCATTTAAATATTCTTTTCTTGTTCTCCTTCTTCATTTCTTAGATATCCTTAGTAACAATGAATTGTAAATTATTTTAGTGTCTTTTTTTTTGTTCTCTTATTGTACTGCATTCCTTATATTGATGTTTGGAACACTACTGCAATAATCTTTCTTTCTCTAATACACTGTATTTGTGTGAGTTTAAATAAAATTGAATTGAATTGAATAGGAAAGCGTGAAAGTGGAAACGCGCAAGTTGCCTCACAGTGGACAGTTTAGCTGGTTGCAATCACGTTGCTGAATGATTGTAAGAATAAACCACAGCACAGGATGACCATTATTGAAGTCTTGAGTAATACGTGATGATCAAAGTACTTCATCTATCTTTGGTAGCGTGAATTGAAAGCTAAAAGCACATTTGACTGTGCCAGTTTAAATAAGCGTTTAAACAGTGATTTTGGAAAGCCAAACCAAACCTAAGAGTGAATTTAAGCGTACGAGAAACCTTGCCAAACTTGTTATCCTTTGCTGAAACTTGTTGAGCACTATCAAACGCAGCCTTAAGCCAGCCTTAACCCAGCATTAATTTTCATAGCGCATTGCAAAAAAGTGGCCTTATTACCATATGAACTACTATTTTAGTTTAAACGTTCTTTTAAGGCGACTGATGACATTAACTGTTTTCGCCCAACCTTTGGGTGACATCCAAACAAAAACAAAAATGCCTCTGAATTAATGAGCAGAACATTGAAGTAATAATCCTTGCCATGAAGATGTGATCTTTCATCAGTTGTTTTCGTTTTCCTTGCGATCTCGTCCAATGGAAAATGCGACTGAATCCCAGCATACCCTCTACCGACACATTTTTCCATGAATTAAATCCTCCATTTTTGCTTGCTCCAAATTCGCTTGCTTCATTTCTCGGATAGTTTGAATTAATAAATTCACGCGGAAATTATTGAGCATCGCTTTCTCATAAGCTGTGACGCAGTACATTTTTAAACCATTTCAGCAAGATTTACGCACGTTACCTCTTTCTCGTATCTTATAGCTCAACAGAAAATTATACGGGTGACAAAGTTGATATGTTTTACTAACATCCAAATGGACACCTTTTTCAAAATGTTAAGAAAGTGATGTTGCATAAATTTGTTCACGGAAAGTTTGAGGGAATGGAGAATGGATTGTTAATTTTCTGACAACTATTTAAGCCACTAGTTGCAAAGAAATTAATCAACGTTAACGTCATGTTGAATAATTTTATCGGTTTGGACATTAAAACACTTGTTGTGGCCAACTTAATGGGACCAAAATTGTGGATAGGTTGGTAACACGAAATACGGAAACACATCAAGCGCGATCATAATTAGCATGAAATTGAAATAGCGGAATGTAAGTTTGCTGAGTGATTTTGACCTTGTTCGTAAAGTGGCATTACCAGAAATCCGCGCCACGTTTATCAGGAGATAATTTATTCATGCGTCACGCGGCCTTTAAAATGGCCGCCGGAGTTATTAAAGAATGTATGAATTTCAACAGAAAATTTCAGATAAATTAACCGGTGGCAATGCTGCTTATTTTTCGCACGTCGCATATAAAAACTAAACCGTTAACGGAGTGTTCTTTGTTGACTTTTAGACTGAAAACCTTAAAAATTCTTTAGACAATTTTCAATTGAAAAACTTCGGTTACTGACTCCTATACAGTCACCATTTTAGTCAGATTTTAGCAAAATTACTCTCCTTTAATACAAATTTTGCAATGCATTTCCTCGTTCTGACAATTTTCCGCACGTCCGAGCAATATTACCAAGGAATGAGCTTTCCAAAATAGCCACTTTTAAGCGGTTCTATGAAGAGTAAGTCCAGACAAAATCACAACGAAAAAGTGCAAAATTCGCAGCCAGTCTATGTTAGGCTCCATCGAGCAAAGCACTCCCCTGAGACTGATCGAAGGCCAGAAATAAAGTTAGAGTTTCTCCTCGTTCTCAATACACGCTAGCCATTATTGACATTATTCAGTTTGACCTAGAAACCAAGCCTTTTTTGCATAAGTCCGCTGGTGTATAGAATTGCTTTAATTTAGTCGCTCTCGACGCCTTCGCTCAAAAGCCGCCTTCTTGGAAATCGCAATCGCGCGGGAGCCTCTGGTAATGAGTTCCTACTGGACAACATAGCCTGTGTTTTTCGTGTTTGCTTGCTTGTGCTTCTTCGATTTGCTGGTGAGTTAACTTCTCATTTTATTCCTTAATTGTTACTTCTCTGTTTGACATTGCAACTACATTACTCCACTAGATTCGTGTATCAGAAAACAAGAAGCTTTTCTGACAAGAACATAGTGTATGCATGTGTATGTATGTAAGCTTTATTCAAAAATTAGTTCTGACTGTGGTCATGTTCACTGAAGAAGCTGGTGCGTAATTTCAAGAATGGTATAGCCATCAAAGCGTTCTATCTGGCGACGATCCTATCATTTTTGTCGGACGTTCGGTAAAGCGAGTTTCCGTATTCAAAGAAGGGAAGTCAAAAACATGCCCTTAATAATTGTACGTTGTTTAATTTGTAGAAAGCAGCTTTGGACGAGTAATTTTTACATTCAAGTAAAAACCAAAACAAAGCAAATTCTCCTTTATTACTTTTGTTATTTTGCACTTTGGATCGCATGATTTGAATTTCCGAATCCGGGAACAGCCTTGCGGAAGTGATCAGCTCTTGCTGAAGATAACGCAGAGTCGTTTCTCAGGAAGTATGAAAAGACTGTGTTTACCTTAAAGGAGGAAGTTTTCCCAAAAGGTTATTATCAACGCGTTTTGGGGCTCAAACTATCTTGATTATATTTGTAGAGGACGGATTCCAATCTTGTTTCAGCGGCGAAAAACGCCCAGAGCAATAGAAACCATGGTTAGGGTGAGAAGAATTACACGTCAGTAACACTCGAATATAACTAGGTTATACTAATATAGTTATCTTCTTTGAAAGGCTTTTCTTTCGTAATTTCATTTTGACACCCTTCCTCCCCCCCCCCCCCCCCCCCCCGGCCTAATTGAATTTATAAAGTTTCAGACATTTGGGATATTTGTTTACCGAATTCTTGCCTTTCTAAAAATGCACACAGATCCTGATCGGTCAAAATAATGTTTTCATTTTGTTTCTATTTCCTTTTACGGAATCCGGTAAATATTCCCACTGATAGGAAAACGTGAATGTATGAACGCGCAAGTTGCATCAAAGTAGAGAGTGTACAAGCTAGCAATCACGTTGCTAAATGATTGTTGTACTAAACCACAGCACAGGATAACCATCATTGAAGTCTTGGGTAATACGTGATGATCAAAGCACTTCATCTATCTTTGGTAGCGTGAATTGAAAGTGAGAAGGACAAACGACTGCTAAGTCATCCATCTTACGCTGTGCCAGTTTAAATTAGTATTTGAACAGTGATTTTGGAAAGCTAAACCAAACCTAAAAATTATGCCTTTGTTCACCTTCATCGAGGAAGTTTTAATTTAAACACACGACAACCAAAGCCTTAGTGATATTGATGCAGTAAAGACGATAATCTCACGTGACAAAGTCGTTGAACACATTCGAACAAACCCTTAAGCCCTAGTGTGACTAACCTCTACTTCATTTAGCGCAGACGTAATTTTTTTGCTGCATGGTTTTTATCTAGTTCGTTAAGATGCAATTCCTACGAAACAATATGGCCTGGATTTTTGTTCTTTCCTTGCTTCTGATTTTTCGATTTCCTGGTGAGTTCAATTATTTCCCTTATTTCCCATTATTTCTCTTATTTTTAAGGATAAGAATTTTTCTAATACAAGTTATAAAAACCTGAAGAGGAAAATCTGTTCAATGGACATTTTTAAAGAGTTGACTTACAAAGAGACCTCTACAACAACCACAAATTTTAGACGTAAAGATTTCAATTATATTTAGGGGATTTTAGAGCTTTTTCACGTTGTACATATTATATATATATATATATATATATATATATATATATATATATATATATATATATGTATGTATGTATGTATGTATGTATGTATGTATGTATGTATGTATGTATATATATATATATATATATCAAACACAAAAAACACAAATGAAGACAGGACACAATTTTCAGGATCACCTATATTTCGACCGACTTGTCGGTCTTCTTCAGGGCGAATGAAGGAAACCGTTGTACACAAATGTATACTACGCCACTGAAATACGAAAATGCGCGCTACATTTCAAAAATAAAAGTAAAACGCGCGCGCGCGCACAGATATAACACGCGTACAGAGAGCATATATGGGAAGAAAAATAGTGCCAAAAACGCAACAACATCCTGGTGAAAATCCAAATTAAGCAAAATTCTAAGTACGTATACGTGCCTCTCGATTCTGGCTAAGAAAGAAGTCACTCTCATTAAGGCCATCTGGTTTCAAGGATCGGAGGCGATATGCCCATTGACCTTCCTTAGCAATAAGGTCCTCCTTTACGTTGACCCTATCTATAAGCTGTATGCTAATGTCCTGAAGGCCATGATGTCCATGACCATGGAAATGCTTATAGACAAGGTCGTCACTTTCCTTTCTGGCAGCAGACATCTCTGCAGCAGTCGGCTCTTGTGGTTATTGAACCTCAATCTGAACTTGGTAGTAGTGGAGCCGACATATTGCAAACCACAGACCTTACAGTTCATTAGATAAACAACATTCCTGGAATTACAATCTAACCGATGGTTTATAGTATAACGTGTACTAGTAGTATGGCTAGCGAAATTCTCCCCTACAGTAACATACTTACAGACTTCACATCTACTACTAGCGCAATTGTGAGTTCCCCTGCGGCCCTCCTTATTACACTCTAAAGGTCGTAACGTTGCGCAAACCAAATGGTCTCGTAAGCTCTTTGGACGACGGAATGCCATCATGGGCACATCCCTAACGGCCTGCTTGCACCGTTCGGACATGTGTTAAAGTGGATGTAACTCCCTTAAAATTCCTCCTATATTGGGCAATCCTGGATGATAGGTGACCACGAACGGCGTTCTTTTGTTGATTGTCTGTCGCTTCGGTACAAGTAGCTGGTTCCGGTCCAGTACCCGAACTCTTTGTATTTGGTCACGAACAAATTTTTCTTGATAACCCCTATGAACTAAAAACTTTCTAAGATCCTCTGCCCTGTACTCAAAAGTAGTAGACTTGGAACAAATACGTCTAAGTCTTAGAGCTTGTGCATATAGAATTCCTTGTTTAATCCCCCTAAGGTGACATGATGTATGGAATAAATACTGATGCTTATCAGTCGGCTTAGTATACAGATCAATCTCAATAATACCATTGTTATTAATAACCTGTACATCAAGATAGTTAATCTTCTCTCTTGACCAGTCCCATGTAAACTTTATGGTGTCATGGTATTGATTTATGGAATTAAGAAACTCTTGTAGTTGTTCTACTCCATTCGTCCAAATCATAAAGATGTCATCAATGTACCGCAGCCAAAGATAAGGCTTTACTGGAGCCAAATCCAGTAATTGTGATTCAAGATCGTACATAAATAAGTTAGCATAGGCAGGTACCATTCTCGTGCCAATAGCTGTACCGCGTCTTTGTAAGAAATGTTTGCCATCAAATACAAAGTTATTGTTCTTGAGAACCAATTCCACCAAGTCAACAATGTGATCTGTAGGGATTTCCGGGTTGGTCCTTGTGTTGAAAACAATATATATATATATATATATATATATATATATATATATATATATATATATATATATATAATCTAATAATAATAATAATAATAATAATAATAATAATAATAATAATCTCAAGCATCAAAAATGTATTTATACTGTTTCCCGTTTCAAATATAACTAAACACAAGGGACAAAAACATTTTTAAGGACCACCTATATTTCGACTGTGTAGAACAGTCTTCCTCAGGGTGAATGACTGTTACAAGCGTTACACGCAATTATAAAAGTGCGGCTTACAAATCTAAACACGTGAGCGCTAACAATTATACCGGTAACAAAAAACGCGTGCAATACAAACACGAACGCTAACGGTAATAATAGGCGCGTGCACTAGAAAAGCCTTACTAGAAATTAATTACGCGCGCGACTTCTGCGGTTCTGACAATAAAAAAAATCACTTTCGTTAAGACCCTCCGGCGCTATTGTTCTCAATCTGTATGCCCATTGGCCCTCTTTCTCCAGCAAATTGTCTACACTACCATAAACTTTATCAATTATTTGAACTGAGACATCGTCCAAACCATTGTGTCCCTCTGTAAAAAAGTGTTTGTAGATTAAATCATCGCTGGCCCTATCTCCTGGTTCCAACCTTGAATGTCCCCTCAATCTACTTCTATGGTTATTAAATCTAAGTCTAAATTTAGTAACTGTTGATCCCACATATTGTTTACCACAAATCTTGCAACTTAGCAAATAGATAACACTGCTACTGTTAATAATAATAATAATAATAATAATAATAATAATTTATTGACTTAGTATAGCGCCTTTTAACATAAAAATGATCAAAAGCGCTTTACATGAATTAAAAAACATATTTATATAAAAATACAATAACTATAACGAATTATAAGAAAGATCCATAAAACCTAACAGTAAAAATACATAATTGACCACCCACCCCCCAAAGAATATAGCATAAATAAAGTAGATAGTATACAGCCCTTGGGACGGTCCAAAAATAATGAAGAATTTGATCTAAGGGAATAAGCAGAACACGACTTAATAGACACTAAGTTACTAATATAGCTAGGTGACATATCATATATAGCCTTAAATGTAATAATTAAAATTTTAAAATAGATGCGGTAAAACACAGGTAGCCAGTGAAGATTATATAAAACTGGTGTGATATGATCATACTTTCTGGTGTTCGTTATTAACCTGGCTGCAGCATTCTGTACTCTTTGAAGTTTGTTTACTTGATATTTGGGAAGGCCATAAAGTAAGCTATGACAATAATCGAGTCTGGACGTAACAAAAGCATGAACTAATGTTTTAAGGGATTGGTGTGAAAGGTATTTAGAAATTCTGCGAATGTTATGAATATGGTAAAAAGCGGTCTTACAAACTTGATTTATATGAGTACCCATACTAACTGAATTGTCAAATATCGTTCCCAAATTCCTTACGTTAACCGAAGGATTAATCGAATGATCACCTACATGAAGTACTGATGGATTTAATTTATTTAACTGCTGGCGAGTTCCAATAACTAGAAATTCAGTTTTATCACCATTGAGTAACAGGCGTCCTTCAATAAGCCAGTTCCTTATATCTTTAATGCAATCCTCCATTGCGCGAATGGCCCCATCCTGGGCGTCAGCATCAACGGGCTTGAAACTCACGTATAGCTGGGTATCATCCGCGTAACAATGAGCCTCGGGGAAATGACGTTCGATGACCTCGCACAGCGTAGAAGTGTACATAACAAATAGTAGAGGACCTAAACAGGACCCCTGAGGTGCACCACAGTTAAGATAGCGTTGATTTGACAGAGATCCATCAATACAGACTTGTTGCCATCGATTAGAGAGATATGAACGTAACCAGTCGAGCGTAACGCCGCGCATTCCAATGTCCTTGTCAAGTCTCTTCAACAAAATGTCATGATTGACAGTGTCAAAAGCCGAGCTGAGATCAAGCAACACCATAAGTGTAAATTGCTGAGAGTTCATGTTCAGAAGAACATCATTCAACACTTTCAGCAAGGCTGTTTCCGTACTAGGTATTGGCGGTACGATGACTGGAGCTCGGGATATAATGAGTTAATAGTCATGTGACTATGCGTTTCTTGGAAAACAGCCTTCTCTGTTAGCTTAGAAATATACTGCAAATTACTTACAGGACGATAGTTCTTCAGCAATAATTCAAGTCCAAGTTTCTTAAGTAACGGAAGGACTAGCGTACATTTCCATTGAACAGCAAATTCACCTGACTGTAGTGATAAGTTTATAATCTTAGTTATTACTGGTAACAAAACATCGATGCAGCCGATAACAAGTGTTGTTGGTATAGGATCTAGTAAACAAGATTTTTTGGGTGTGGTCTCAATAAGTTTCCGGACATCAGACTGGCTTAGTATACTGAACTTCTCCATAGAGGGTACATCAAGAACGCGCTCGTTGACAATGCAGAGAGGAGGGGTCGAAACCATGTTGTCAAGTTTGGTCTGTATGGTGTCAATATTTTGAACAAAGAAGTCACTAAATTTGTCAGCAAGAGCAATCTTGTCATCAAATTGAGGATACTCCACCACTTTCTCTCTCCCAAGCAGTCTCTTAGTGGCTGAGAACAGTTTCCTCTGATCAGTGCTGTTTTCTTCTACAAAATCTTTGAAAAACACTTAACGTGCTTCATTCATTAGATTGTTAGTTCTGTTCTTAATAGCTTTGTATGCAAGAAAATCTGCCTCCAAACCAGTGCGCCGCGATCTCCTCTCCGCTCTGCGCTTCTGTCTTCTAGCCTCCTTAATATCATCGTTGAACCAAGGCACCAGGGGCCTAGCTGGTATGGTCTTTGTAATGAGTGGTGCATGCCGGTCCAGGGCAGACGCAAGAGTGGAATTATAACACGACACAAGATCGTCCAGTGTGTCCGGGGTATTTGCACAGATGAGAGGATTATAGACTCAAGATAATCAGAAAACTCCTCAAAAAATGCACAAGTAGTCACGGGATGATTGGAAGAATATTGCAAGCGATAAACAATAACAATACGAATCTTGCGTGAGCCTTGACCAAGAATAATCCATTCCGAGAACTCAAAAGATCTCTTCACACCACCCGCAACCTTGGTAACGGTTATACTTTCGCGACACATCAATGCAGTACCGCCTCCCATGCGTCCAATTCTAGGATGATCATACAGCCTATAGGCAGGTGGAGTCGCCTCAGCTCTATGCACATAATCCATGTCTGTGAGCCACGTCTCCGTAATGGCAAAAATATCGGCGGAACACAATTTAACATAGCAGACAAAATCCGCGGATTTGTTCTTAATTGATCATGTATTTAGATTGCTGTTACAGTCTAGGTTATAGTTAATGTTGTATGATTTCCCAGTGGTGTTGCTGACCAACGTATTTCCGATGTTCAGATAGTTCTTATTTCTACAAATTTCGCAGCGCGTAGAAGAACAGCGGTAATTTCCTGGCACAGAATTATTGTTGTCAGGTCGTATTCTAGCATTCACAAGATCATCCTTTAGGCTTTTAGGGCGACGAAATGCCACCATAGGACATTCTTTAAAGGCCGTCTAACATCTGTCAGACATATGTAATAACGGATGCAGATCTCGAAGTATTCCCCCTATATTCGGCAATCCAGGGTGGTAAGTCACAACAAACGGCGTCCTGTTATTTTTCTTTCTTTCTTGAGCCGGCGTTAGTGCTTCATTTCTGTTAATCCTCTTATCCCTTCGAATTTGTCGACGTACAAATCTCTCATCGTACCCTCTAGCCACTAAATATCCAATTAATTCAGCAGCCCGGTTGTCGAATATCTTATCCGACGAACAAATTCTTCTCAGTCTCAGAGCCTGGGCATAAGGAATTCCTTCCTTACACCCCCTCGGGTGACAAGATCTAAAGTCGAGGTATTGATGTTTATCCGTGGGTTTCACGTACAAATCTGTCGTTAGAATGCCATTACTATTGATAACCTTTACATCAAGAAAGTTTACCCTGTCCATAGGCCACTCCCAAGTAAACTTGATAGTGTCATGCGCACTATTTAGATACTCTAAAAAGTTCTTGAGTTCTTCTTCTCCAGCTGTCCAAACCATAAAAATGTCATCAATGAACCTAAACCAGGTGTAAGGTTTCGTGTGATATCCATCAAGAAGGCTTCTCTCTAATCTGTCCATAAACAAGTTCGCATATGATGGAGCCATCCTGGTGTCTATAGCTGTTCCCAACTTCTGTAAATAATTCTCACCATTAAATTCAAAGTTGTTGTTGCTTAAAACTAGTGCCACTAATTCAACAATTCTCTCCGTGGGAATAGTAACATCCAGCCTACCATCTAGAGCTTCCCGTATGGCTTGGAGACCCTCCTCGTGCGGGATATGAGGATATAGACCAACCACGCCGATGGTTACGAGGATGGACCCCTCTGGTAGTTTTCCCATATTAATGACCTTCCTAAGAAAATCATTGGTCTCTTTAATGTAAGAATTCACTAGAGGCACAAGGGGCTTAAGATGAGAGTCCACGAACTCTTATATTTTTTCAGTTGGGGTTCCACTTCCCGATATCACGGGCCGACCTGGACAGCACTTCTTGTGAAGTTTAGGCAGTAAGTAGAACCTAACCGCCTTCGTGTCACCGTCAATCCAAAGGTAATTCAAAGTATCCTCATCAATAAAACCATCAGCGTGTAGTTGTTGAACTTTGCTATTAATCAACTCTCTCATTTCCATTGTAGGATCTCCAGGCAGACGTACATACACCGTTCTGTCATTCAGTTGCCGCATCCCTTCCAATATGTACTTATCCCTGTCCATCACTACAACGTCTGAACCTTTGTCTGCTTCTTTTATGATAATGTCATTATATCTCCTCAAATTAGTTAGTGCCTGTTGTTCCTCCCTAGTCAAATTTCTGTTAACCCTTTTATTTAGAGCGCTGGACAGAATCTGCTTCTCCAATTCCAAAACATAAGCTTCCAAAATCATTTCTCTATTTTTATCAGGACACCAGGTAGACTTCTTTTTAAACGCCGGAACGTCCGAGAAATTACCCGCAACCTCCTCATCACTATAAAAGAACTCCCTCAGTCGAATGCGTCTAACATACTCTGTAATGTCTTTGCGTAATTGATAAACGTCAATCTCCTCAGGGGTAGGACAAAACTTTAATCCTTTTGACAGGACCGAAAGTTCTGCTTCAGACAAAACTCTGCTAGGTAAATTAACCACATGCTGTACACCTTGATTAAATTCCTGGTGGGGAATAGCCCCTAAACCGACTTGTTCCTGCGCTGTAGCCTCCTCTCTCTCCACCCTTATCTCCTCCGTAATATTACCTTCAGAGGTCTCATTCGGTGTAATAAAATCACGCCCCTCTACTGAATCATACGCTGTTGTCTCCCTAACATTTTCTCTTAACATGTCATTCACGTTAACAGGACTATCCCTATAGGATAACATATCAGACTCAATGGCAATTACCATCCTTCCCTCAGAAGGCCCAGTCAACAGGACTGGCGAATCCATAGGCAGTGGATTCAAATTGCACGGCTCTTCTTCACCCAAATCTTCTATAACTACTAACGGTTGTTCATTACTGTCAACATTCGTTCGGATATCTGTGATGTCGGATACCGTGGGAGTTAATCGCTCCTCGTCGCTCTCAGACAAAACGGACAAATCATGAGCAATCTCTTGTATACGCATAGAACTACGCATGAACTTGTTCAACTTATTCTCTCTTCTCTTATTCAAAAAACCTTGCAATCTCTCCGTAATCTGTTGGATCTTACTGTTAAATTCCAGCAGTTTATCTTTACTAAACTGAGTAACTATTTCAGACGACGACGAGGAGCGATTAAATCCCACGGTATCCGAGATTGAAAATTTCATCACAGATATCCGAAGGCAAGTTGACAGTTATGAAGAACCGTTAGTAGTTATAGAAGATTTGGGTGAAGAAGAGCCGTGCAATTTGAATCCACTGCCTATGGATTCGCCAGTCCTGTTGACTGGGCCTTCTGAGGGAAGGATGGTAATTGCCATTGAGTCTGATATGTTATCCTATAGGGGTAGTCCTGTTAACTTGAATGATATGTTAAGAGAAAATGTTAGGGAGACAACAGCGTATGATTCAGTAGAGGGGCGTGATTTTATTACACCGAATGAGACCTCTGAAGGTAATATTACGGAGGAGATAAGGGTGGAGAGAGAGGAGGCTACAGCGCAGGAACAAGTCGGTTTAGGGGCTATTCCCCACCAGGAATTTAATCAAGGTGTACAGCGTGTGGTTAATTTATCTAGCAGAGTTTTGTCTGAAGCAGAACTTTCGATCCTGTCAATAGGATTAAAGTTTTGTCTTACCCCTGAGGAGATTGACGTTTATCAATTACGCAAAGACATTACAGAGTATGTTAGACGCATTCGACTGAGGGAGTTCTTTTATAGTGATGAGGAGGTTGCGGGTAATTTCTCGGACGTTCCGGCGTTTAAAAAGAAGTCTACCTGGTGTTCTGATAAAAATGGAGAAATGGTTTTGGAAGCTTATGTTTTGGAATTGGAGAAGCAGATTCTGTCCAGCGCTCTAAATAAAAGGGTTAACAGAAATTTGACTAGGGAGGAACAACAGGCACTAACTAATTTGAGGAGGTATAATGAAATTATCATAAAAGAAGCAGACAAAGGTTCAGACGTTGTAGTGATGGACAGGGATAAGTACATATTGGAAGAGATGCGGCAACTGAATGACAGAACGGTGTATGTACGTCTGCCTGAAGATCCTACAATGGAAATGAGAGAGTTGATTAATAGCAAAGTTCAACAACTACACGCTGATGGTTTTATTGATGAGGATACTTTGAATTACCTTTGGATTGACGGTGACACGTGGCGGTTAGGTTCTACTTACTGCCTAAACTTCACAAGAAGTGCTGTCCAGGTCGGCCCGTGATATCGGGAAGTGGAACCCCAACTGAAAAAATATAAGAGTTCGTGGACTCTCATCTTAAGCCCCTTGTGCCTCTAGTGAATTCTTACATTAAAGAGACCAATGATTTTCTTAGGAAGGTCATTAATAGCGGAGCTCCGGCGGAGCACCATACTTATAGAAACCCGTCAACTGCTTTTCTCATGGTAAAAATGGCTAGCGGTATTGCTCGTGGGCGCGTACGCACGACGACGACGACGACGACGACGACGACGACGACGGAGTCGCCCAATAATTAATAATATCCTAATAATAATCATAATAATCCAACATGGCGGCCATACTCCAGCTGATCACCTAGTTTACAGCGTATATCTTTGATATAGGGCATCCGTGTCATGGCTAATTGACACCTGTCAAAACAAGGTTTCCGCTGACCAGTATCACGTGACCACATCGCGGGCTCAAGTTAGAGCTCATCGAGGTCCGCTGTTTTTTTGAAGTTGACCGCTGATCAGGTAATGGTTTTCAATTGGATCGCAGGCTCAAGTCAAGTTAATTTAACCAAAACGAGACACCCAAGCCACAACGAGGCTTAATTTTTCGCGCGCTTTCTGCGGCTCGAGATTTCAGATTCAGTTGGTGTCTTCATTTTGAGCAAAACAACATCATCTTCGAAGTTCAGTTTCTGTCTCTTAATTCGCATAAAGACATAAAAATCAAGAACTACTTAAAAGATACTCCGGAAGGTGAATTTTCAACTGGAAAATGGAAGAGCAAAAGGTTGTTCGCAGGAAATTCTTCAATTTTTGGATCCACTTCTATGGCGCCCGGATTGTGTGGTTGAAAAACAAAATGATTTAATGCTTCAGGGCTTGTTCACTTTACCGCGACATCTTGCAGCTCACCAAGAAAGTTCTTAACAACTCACCGGCATTAATGGGAGGAACGAGTAGCTCACACTTGGTGGAAGAAGTTCTTTCTTTGAACAAACCGTTTGCTATTTTTGTAGATGCGTGTTTTTACTATAGTGGATCGATGCGTATTTTCAAGTGGTAGAAACCTCGACAACACAGGTAACTTAAATAAATTGAAGCTTAGCATTTGGTTTAATCGTTGTTAATTTTGTTCAGGAAGGAAACTTGTATTTCTGTCTCGAATGGATATAAATAACAGTCTACTCGTTTTGGACACAAAGAAGTAGCTAATTGAATTGTTTGTTTGTTGTTTTACAAGCGAACGAGTGTTTTCCTCCGCTTGGCTGACTGCACATGTTTTTCGGCGTCTGTGTTTCTGCAGTGTTAAAAACTGAAAGAAACGTTTGCCCTTATGTTATTAACACGTAATCGCAATGAATCCTCGTAAAATTAAGGATTAGTATCACTTATGTTTTGCGCGATGAGGGCAATTTCAGAAACTTTCTGAAAACTGGCACAAGTGATATTTACTCGGCCCTATGCGATTACCTATTCAAACTATCAGGATTGTTTTCCTTTTTCTCTTTTCTAGGACATTTAAGCTATGTCAAAACTTAACGTACTATGAAATATGTTTGTTAAGTCCCGGCTAAAAGATCAAACATTTTCTTCCATTATCGTGTTTGTCAAGCATAACGTTTGGTGGCTAAACGCAAAATAATGTTTGACCAAACACGGGACCAGGTGAGTCCAAAATAAATGATTTTTGCGTATTATTGCTGAAATTTTCGACGTTACGTGGCTCATTTGGTTGCTTTTTACCATTTGTGCACGATTTGTTTGTTGGGGTGGCTAAACGATCAAACATTTGTTCGTAATGCGAAATTTTGGATGAACATGTTTGATTTCGATCAAACATGGAAAGCCATTTAATGCACTATTGTGAGAGGTGGCTAAACCGTCAAACATGCTCGTCCAACGATGTTGGATGAAAATATTTGATCATTCTTTGATTGCTAAATTTGTTTTTGAACAAACACACGTGTCGACTGTATTGTTTTCTCGTAATGTTTTGATGTTTTTGAACCGCGGTCAATTCCCGTTGTCTGCTCTAAACATAAAATATTGGCGCAAGGAAAGCCGTGCGGTGTTCTTCAATACCAGTAAAAAAATAATAATCGTGGAGCTCCGCTTTTAGGCTTGGCTAAATCTATATATTATGGGAAAACTACCAGAGGGGTCCATCCTCGTAACCATCGGCGTGGTTGGTCTATATCCTCATATCCCGCACGAGGAGGGTCTCCAAGCCATACGGGAAGCTCTAGATGGTAGGCTGGATGTTACTATTCCCACGGAGAGAATTGTTGAATTAGTGGCACTAGTTTTAAGTAACAACAACTTTGAATTTAATGGTGAGAATTATTTACAGAAGTTGGGAACAGCTATAGACACCAGGATGGCTCCATCATATGCGAACTTGTTTATGGACAGATTAGAGAGAAGCCTTCTTGATGGATATCACACGAAACCTTACACCTGGTTTAGGTTCATTGATGACATTTTTATGGTTTGGACAGCTCGAGAAGAAGAACTCAAGAACTTTTTAGAGTATCTAAATAGTGCGCATGATACTATCAAGTTTACTTGGGAGTGGTCTATGGACAGGGTAAACTTTCTTGATGTAAAGGTGATCAATAGTAATGGCATTCTAACGACAGATTTGTACGTGAAACCCACGGATAAACATCAATACCTCGACTTTAGATCTTGTCACCCGAGGGGGTGTAAGGAAGGAATTCCTTATGCCCAGGCTCTGAGACTGAGAAGAATTTGTTCGTCGGATAAGATATTCGACAACCGGGCTGCTGAATTAATTGGATATTTAGTGGCTAGAGGGTACGATTAGAGATATGTACGTCGACAAATTCGAAGGGCTAAGAGGATTAACAGAAATGAAGCACTAACGCCGGCTCAAGAAAGAAAGAAAAATAACAGGACGCCGTTTGTTGTGACTTACCACCCTGGATTGCCGAATATAGGGGGAATACTTCGAGATCTGCATTCCTTATTACATATGTCTGACAGATGTAAGACGGCCATTAAAGAATGTCCTATGGTGGCATTTCGTCGCCCTAAAAGCCTAAAGGATGATCTTGTGAATGCTAGAATACGACCTGACAACAATAATTCTGTGCCAGGAAATTACCGCTGTTCTTCTACGCGCTGCGAAATTTGTAGAAATAAGAACTATCTGAACATCGGAAATACGTTCGTCAGCAACACCACTGGAAAATCATACAACATTAACTATAGCCTAGACTGTAACAGTAGCAGTGTTATCTATTTGCTAAGTTGCAAGATTTGTGGTAAAAAATATGTGGGATCAACAGTTACTAAATTTAGACTTTTACAGAGGGACACAATGGTTTGGACGATGTCTCAGTTCAAGTAATTGATAAAGTTTATGGTAGTGTAGACAATTTGCTGGAGAAAGAGGGCCAATGGGCATACAGATTGAGAACAATAGCGCCGGAGGGTCTTAATGAAAGTGACTTTTTTTATTGTCAGAACCGCAGAAGTCGCGCGCGTAATTAATTTCTTGTCAGGCTTTTCTAGTGCACGCGCCTATTATTACCGTTAGCGTTCGTTTTTGTATTGCACGCGTTTTTGTTACCGGTATAATTGTTAGCGCTCACGTGTTTAGATTTGTAAGCCGCACTTTTATAATTGCGTGTAACGCTTGTAACAGTCATTCACCCTGAGGAAGACTGTTCTACACAGTCGAAATATAGGTGGTCCTTAAAAATGTTTTTTTCCCTTTTGTTTAGTTATATATATATATATATATATATATATATATATATATATATATATATATATATATATATATAGTTAAGTCATGGTTTTTTTTTAATAATTTAAATTAAGATAGTTTGATTTTGTTACTTTATTATGCATAAATTTTGTTCTTAGGTTTAGTATTTATGCACGACCCCATAAGCTGCATAGCTTTTATTATCATTGTGCTAAAATACAGGCTGTCTGTCTTTCTGACATCGCGACTGCATTAGTCCAATAGATGCGTGGATCAGACAACAAGAAGCTTTTGTGACTATAATTTAACATAAACTAATAAGCTTTATTCAAAAATTAGCTGTGGCTGTGGGCGTGATATCGAGCTCAACTGAGCACGATGGAAACGGATGTTTGAACGAAATTTTTTCTTCTCGCATCTTTTGGATTCGTGACATCCTGTCATAAAATCAAAGCTTGTTGCATGCGCAGTAACCAGATTGTGTCCCTTTAAACTAGTTCCTATCTTACAAATTACATAACGAATGCACAAGAGCCTCAGTTCAACAAATGTCACTGCGATGATCATTCCCAACGTCAAATGCCACATTGTCACTAGGCTTGAACTTATTATTTACTGGGGAGACAATTTATGCTTCCAAGCTGGCTGTAGCATGAAGTATTTTGTAAATATTATTTACTTTCCAGATATTTATTAGGAAGGTTTTTAATTGAGCATCGAAAGAGAATTGCGTTTGCTTTCGGTTTTCGTTGCTTCGCTTTGTGATTGGCCAACAAAACTTGGGCCGATTTCTCAACCGACCAGAAACAATACCAAAACCAATCGCGACTTGAACGCGCGCATTTTCCCGCGCTTTGCGACGGTTACGAGTAATTGCTTTGAATTGTGATTGGCTCATTGCGCGGTATGCCTCTGTTGTGATTGTCTGGCCGAAGAACCTGCTTTGGTTTTGGTTTTACGACACTCAACTCAAAACTGCTCTAGTTTTTCAACGATTAGTGCCAAATTCTTACAAACAGCAGATGATTCTATTTGTTCCAACTATTTCCTTGGAAGCCGTGATTCTGCTAAGTCGGAGACGGTTTATTGATGGTGTCGAACCTACATAGATCCCAGTAATCTTAGTGCCACGATATTGCGAAGTTTGTTTTTGTCACATCAGGGAGTTTAACATTAATATCGATAAGATCTTGTTTGTCGCTGTAGCCATGCAAATACATTCAATATTAGTGCTCGCCCGAGTTATGTCCGCGTTCCTTCTCTCCAGGAGATTAGGAGTTAGTCACTCTGCAAAACAGCCGGAAATCACGTTTGTTTTTGCTGATCTGCTACTATGCCCATGGTGCTCACGCAAAATACTGCTGCATGCAACGGTTCGGTTGGACCTAAGGAAATGTTTTTGTACATCAACACGCCACCTCCCCCTCCCAACCTCCCCTACCCCAGGAACAACAACAACAATTACAAAAGTGAAAATGCGAAAAGCCAAACTTTGACATAAAATGGACGTGATGCTGATCCACCAGATGTTTTAGATTTGTTCAGTTGTTTGTTCAATGCGATTTTGCTCGGCAGTGTACAGAAGAGCCCCACGAGAGGAGAGTGAGTAACGAGCCTTGCTTGAATGTCACGCCTCAATATTTATTTTTATAATAAAGTTTCTATATAACGCGCGCTCTGATTGGTTAAAACACTCCCCTGCACTTCTTTTGTGATCTATCCGCTTCGTGCGTGTTTTACAACAGAACAGATAACAGGCGAGGCTTCTTTACTTGTTAAATAGAATGGTATTGTGGGCAAGGGATGTAGTATGAAGAGTAAGGGTGATTCTAAACATTGAAAAGTGGTGCATAAACTTATAACGATGATTAGCTCGAGTTCTAGAATGTGAAAGCTAAACAGAATGAGGAATAGGTATATGAACTAAGTTGTTAACACTGAAAAACAGCACATAGCATCTATAGAATCAATTCAACGTGCTGCTGCCAGGTTTGTGTGCTCTGATTATTCTAGTTATTCTAGTGTGACAGGTATGACATACTCTTTGGGTTGGGATAGTTTAGAAAAACGTAGAAATGTAGACTCAGTAACTGGCAGTAGCACGTTGAATTGATTCTATAGATGCTAAGTGCTGTTTTTCAAAAGGACACCAACAGGGTGAAGCATATTCAACGCATGACCTAACTAATAAGTCAATGATAAGAAAATGATTGGCGGCCTCCATATCAAGGTCATCCAAGTTGCTCACAAGCTTATTTCCTATGTTCATGCCGTCACAGGGCTTAAGGGAAACAACATGTCCCAGGCACCAGAGTACCAGTTGAGGAAGGCTCTATTTAGCACCTATAACAAAATGGTGCGTCCTGTGCTACAACCAAATGATGCCATTAATGTCACTTTTCAAGTGGATTTTAACCAACTGAGTGAAGTGGTAAGCAAGCTCCCTTAACCTGTACCCTACCGCCATGCCTCTAAAACACCCTTTCAAGGTTTTAAGGCTGGTTTCCATATGATCGCAGACCATCACGGATCGCAGATCGCAAAAAGTTCTGCGATCGTCTGTGATCATATGGAAACACACTTACGCGATCGTCTGCGATCCTGCGATCGTGATCGCAGACGATCGCAGAAAATACAATCATGTTCTATCTTCTGCGATCGTCTGCGATCAATTGCGATCCTGCAGTCATATGGAAACTTGCGATCGAAACCTATCCCATAATATTTTTTAATTCCGACCGAAATGTGTAGCTACAGTTGGCTCTGCGATCGTGTGCGATCGTCTGCAATTATATGAAAACAGTTCATATTGCGATCGTCTGCGATCGTCTGCGAAAATCGGAAACCAGGCTTTACAGATACATTGACGAGAAAGTTTAAGCCGTCATCTCAAGCAGTGCTTCAACCAAAGTTCGCTTCACAAAGGAAACTGTAAGAAAACTGTAAGAGCTTTTAGAGCTCAAAATTGATTTATCTAGTCCTACAATTTTTGTTTCTACAAAGAAACAGTGATAAAAACACAGGAAACGGCATTTATACATGTGATGGCGTCTCCCAAGAAAGTACTTTTAAAGCTCTACACTGTACTGTAAAAAAATCGGACAATTTTTTTTTGTCCGAATTGTCCGACGACGCCGAGGGTGGAAAAACACGAACGAAAAAATACAGGGGACTTTAGATTTGAGTACGAGTACGAGTTCGAGAACGTGTACGACTTTCAAATTTCAAACCCGTCGCCTCCAGAGATCCCTTACTCTGCCCTATTGCTTAATAACAGAAAAGGAGATTTTAGAAACAGGATTTATGTACAGAGTGATTATGTAAGACGCGCGAACTAGATTTAAAAAGTCGTACTCGTCCTAAATCTCGTACTCGTTGTCAAATCTAAAGCTCCCCAATGGCGATTCGTTTTCCTGCCCTTAGTTGAAAAAGTGGTGAGATTAATTATTATTAATTAATCATAAAGTGCAGTCAAGGAAACGAGTTGTATGCTAAAATGAAATCGAATAAAACACCACAGACGGCAGGGATCAAGCATTTTGTGGATAAATAGAGAGCCTTCTTGGTTTCACAGTTACATTGCGAACGACTGTGCATGGAGTATGTGTTGTATTTGTCCAATGTGTTGACACTGAGGTAAATGAAGACCGCGATGAACTATATAATAAACGAAATTTTGAATTTGCTAGTCTGTAAAAAAAAAAAAACAACAACAACAACAACAACAAAATCCGAGGGTTGTCCAGAACGAAGCATACACATTTCTTAGCAGCATGTTGTCACGGTATTAATTTCGCAACAAACAAACGAAACATTCGCAGCATTTGGGTCAGCATTTGTGATTGCTCAGTTCTAGTCGATCTTTATAATTGCCTGTGCACATATCGCTATCAGTCACTATTCTTTTAGAACGAAGCATACAACATATTTGAGCAGCACTTTGGACTCGTGGCTAAAAGAACGAGGCATATACACGAGTAACGCACGCTTCTTTCTGCTCGTGGCTTAGAGAACGAGGCATACACATGTGTAGCGCGCCTGTTGCGTCTTTCTGATTGTGGCTTAAACAACGAGGTATACACGAGAAACGCGCGCTTGTTTGGACTGGTGGCTTAAAGAACGAGGCATATATAAATATTCATCATTTTTGGATGCTTTTAGAAAGTGTGCGGCGATTTCGCCCCGGTTGAAGGAAGAAGCATTCAACATTTCGGAGCGCTATAATAATAATAATAATAATAATAATAATAATAATAATAATAATAATAATAATATATCACATTTATATTGCGCATTTTCTATACAATATTCAAATGCGCATTACAACACTGGCCGGGGGACTTTGCCAGACTGCTTATAACGCAGTTTACAATTAATGAAGTTAAGTTATGAGTGCCCCCGTAATGTCAATATCAAATTAAGACAGACACTAGGGGTGGTCACTGCCAGAGTTTTGTTACGTCCCTAGTGGTTCTTTTACGTCCCACAGAATCAGAGAATTATGAAGAGTTGTGAGACGGGGCCTACGGTTTATCGTCCTTATCCGAGAAGACTAGAAAGTCTAACCGTTTGTAGATGTCATTACAAAGGCAGCACTTTCTCCTCATTTATTTAAAGACCCTGAGTGTTGGTCCGGCCGGGGTTTGAACCCGCGACCTCCCGCACGGTAGTCCGGTGCTCTACCACTGAGCTAACTGGTCGGCGGTCAGTCAGTCATTATTTCTGAGCGCTATTCTAGTCACGGCCTCCAGTGTTCATCGACGCTTTCTCCTGTCTCTCACCACGTGACATTTCCAATAGTCGGTCGGGTCGACTTTTGAAATGACCGGTCATCAGGACCTGATCGGATCGTCACGATCCGTCGAGATATTTGAAGCTGTCCCAGGCCGTTTGACTTCCGTCAGTGAAGCTTACTACCTTTTTAAACTTCACGACCCGACATCCGGTGCCCCAGTCCGTTTGACTTCCGGCAGTAAGGCTTACTACCTGATTAAACTTCACGATCCGACATCTGGTGAGTCGGGTCGTCAACTACAATTGACGACCCGACTCAGTTCATATATATTGTACATGAGTGAATAATCCATAGCTAATGGCCAATATTTGTCCATTTGTTTCAGTAGTTCTTTGTTTCTCTCCTCCTTCAGGATAACAAAGGTCAAGTCATCCACACAGAAACCACAATCAAGCAGGTAAAATAATAAACTGGCTAAATATGATTGAATTCTCATGCTGGAATCCTTCAGAAAGGGACTCATACTGTTACTAGCAATTTGGCCTAACGCTAGTGAACTGACTATTTTGAAAACGGCGGAAATTTTTTTTTTTTTGTGACTGGCTCTTTCAGCGGTCAAGATGAATCAATCCTCCTGCTGTGATTGGCTACCCGCGAGGTCAAGATGGAGTCAACTTGACCGCTCGGGATAGCCCGTTCGTCCCGCGTTTTACTGTCTTTTAATAGCGTCCTTTGAGCCATACAATACTGGTCCTTTATTGGCCAAGCTTGTTCGGTCAAGATGGCGGGATATTGGACTCTTTCTTTTTTTGCGCTTTTAAGGACCTCGACTTCGTCTCGGTCCATAAACACGCAAAAAAAACCCTCATATGTGTAGGTAATAAAGAATCTCCTCGAAAACTGAACGCGTTTTTATAGAAAGTATTTTACAAAAGTTTCCTTTCTGATAGAAAAGAATTATTTCCAAAACTCAAGTAAAAACCGTAAAGGAAAAGAACATTTTGGGTGGACTCGCCTTGAAATCAGAAAGAATGGAATGATGTGAAAGTTCCGTTTCGTTGCTGAATTGCTGGTATGACTGGATCGGTACCAGGTCAAGGCCACAGCTCCTCCCTGTAACACTGGGCACACTTCATTCTCATTCCGTTAGTAGTACTATGGGCTACTATAGACCCAAAAACCACCCAAAGTACTACTTCCGTTATTGGCCATTCCTATGTTTGTAAGCCAATTCTTTTGAGGATATGCAAATGAAATGACCTCAAGAACAACAAGTTTATTAAAATTGTAGCATAAAAATGACAGTATTGACAACCCGCAAATAATGGACCAGAATTTTGGAAAGATTCCTGAGGCCAGTAACATTAATGAGCTGCAAAAGATCATCCTAAGAACGGCGCACATACTGAAAAGGTTTCTGTCCATCAAATAAAAAAGCTCCCCTGGTACCTCAGGACCAAGGATTGGCCCCAGTTCTAGAAGACTGTAGAAAGCAAGAAATTAATAGCACTGAAAACGGTTATAATAATAATAATAATAATAATAATAATAATAATAATAATAATAATAATAATAATAATAATGTAAGGTTCAATTCTTGACATTTACGTGAGGGCGGTAAGTCCGCTGAACAGTTTTCTAGACGGATCTTATTCTCACGCCAAGTGGATTTCCCGCCATGTTAGATCGCCATGTTATTGAAGCAGCTGAAGAGAGGTGTAGTGTTTGCTTTTAGAGGAATATGCACAAGAACTTCGAACCGTTCCTTTCCTGGTCATTTCGGTGGTTGTTTTTCTGTTAATCCTGCTGTTTGGCAATGAAGAAGGAACGCATAAAAGTTATTGAGTCTGAATTCTACACATAATAATAATAATAATAATAATAATAATAATAATAATATTAATAATAATAATCATGATGATGATGATGATCACCTTATTGAAGTCTGAAATCTTTCTAGCCAAGCACATATGCTCTACTAATTGGGAAGACTAACCAAATCAACTCTAAATAAATAAGAATCAAATCAAATCAGATCCAATCAAATCAAATGTTGGTTTTAAGCTCATAGATGACGTAGTCATGCCATGAGGTAGGTATAGGAGGCACTTTGATGTCACTCACTCACTCACTTACTCACTCACTCGATTCTGATTAATTCGTTCATTAAACTTGGATGAAACATTTCTTCTGTCCCTCCCCTGGTAAGTATTGTCTTTGTCCCCGTAGTCTTCTTTGCTCAAGGTTTCCAAGTTTCGGGGGGTAGTAGAAATGCGCAGATTCTTGCTCGACTGTTTATGTATCATGAAGTGAATATGAATGGCGTCGATCAGTGCATGTGAAGATTGTAAAGCGGATGATTTTTCGTCTGATCCTCTTGAATATACCTTTGTGGAGTTGGAGAGTGGAAAGCTAATATGATTAACTAAAGTGCACAAGCTCCGAGAACAAAAGATGGAAATCGACGAAGATTGCACGCTAATATCTTAAAGCGATGATGAAATTGCTTTTCCTACCTATCGACGATTTTTTTTGCACCCGATGGAAGAGTTCAGCAGGGAGGAATGGATGTCTCAATAATCAAAACAAGTTATTTCGATGCCACTAGCACTGAAGGGCACGGTTGGAGTTCAAGACAAGAGAACAGAGTGAAAACAACGCCAGAAGCATTTGTTTATATAACAAAACTAGGCATGTTATGGCCACCGAGTGTTTGGAGATAAATTTCCTGCGACCGTAAGCAAGGAAGTATCACATTTCCTATCCTCAGGCGCTTTAGACAAGGACCAAAAGCAACTAATTCGTTTGAGCAAAGGATTGGAACATTCAGCAATGAATTGAATCCCTCCTCGCATGATGAGTACTGCGTGTTGTTGCATATCAGGTTAAAGTTTAGATCTTATGTTTGACACAACATACAACGCCGGCGGCAATCGCTACACTGAATCAACATAAGCAAAGTAACCAGCAGAGCTTTTCTACCAAATAAAACTCTAGACACATTTGTTTTTTAGGGAAATATGTTCGATTTTACTGCTTAAACTGAGACAGGCACGTATTGAATTCTTAACTAAGACGAAATCAGAAATTACTCATGATTACTAAAATGTCTGAAATAGCTTTCCAAGTCGGAGGCATATTACAATGGACGCTTTTGTTATTCAATGGTTTGTAAATGAAATAGCCGCGTATTCTGAGATCTAGCCGCGAAAACACGGATCTTGTTCAGAAAGTCTACCCTTTGGCTTAAATAAACGATCAGTATAAAAATTATTATTGAAAGTAATTGAATATTCTGACCAAAAGACAGTTACCATGCTGTACCTTAGATAGACTCTGGAACTGAGAGGTTTCATTACTAGTCAAGTGTAGATCGCAATTAGTGTAGCAAGATGCATCCATGAGCTGGCTCAGAGGAGCCTTTGATTGCGGAGAGGGGAAAACCAAAACCTCTCGGATCAGGGTAGAGATCCAACAAACTCAGCCCACTTGTGACGCCGAGTCCGGGACTGATCGAACCCCGGCTAGACACATTGGTGCAAGGCGAGTGCTTACACCTAATGGAATGCTTCTTTTCCTCCTCTATTAATTTTAGATCTGGACCAACCCGTTCCTGAAGTGGAATCCTGCTGATTATGGGCGAATAAGACATATTCTTGTGGCGCCAAACGAGATATGGGTCCCAGACATCGTGCTGGCAAACAAGTGAGCCCCTTTTCCTTCCTAAAAATAATAGATTAGTCCAGAACGACCCCCCCCCCCCCCCCCCGTAAGAAGAAATCAACCCTTCTACAGCAGTAGAACCCCAGTAACTCAAACTCTGAAGGAAAACAAAAAAAAACTGTTCGAGTTAGCGGGGTTTCGAGTTATCTTGGTCGATTAAAATATTCAATTTTCCAGGTTAATAATTAATAGTTTATAGATTTTCAGCACTTCGGTATACAATACAATGCAAATTAAACTAATTTCACGAGAAATTAAAAAAGTTTGTAACAACTTGATCAAAAACGATTTCTTGAAACAGAAGCAAGCGAATATTAACGTTAAAAGCCGACGTTTCGGCGTCATCATGACACCATTCTCAAAACAAAATGAATAAGTAATGCGAAGAATTGATTTCCCTAGTCTCTACAAATTAACATAATAACAAAGGGTCACAAGTTCTCCAAGTGAATACCTTTGCGCGAATCCCTAAACGTAAAAACGGACTCGATTCGCGCAAAGGTATTCACTTGAAGAACTTGTGACCCTTTGTTATTATGTTAATTTGTAGAGACTATAGAAATTAATTCTTCGAATTACTTATTCATCTTGCCTTGAGAATGGTGTCATGATGACGCCGATACGTCGGCTTTTAACGTTAATATTCGCTTGCTTCTGTTTGTAACAACTGTAACGATTATGCATTCTTACGACAATGCAATACTGTGAATGTAACTTAGTTCATTTAACGCACTCGATTTATGTTCCCTTTTGCGTCGGGGTTGTCCGTAAAGTTCTTATTGCTTAGGCACAAAAAATGAATGCAGCGTCTACTGTCGTAGGGAGCTCCTGAAGATTCTTTCTGCTAATATGCCTCTATTTGCTGTACATTGCTTCTGGTGACCAGAAATTCGAGTTATCGGGGTAAATTTTGATCAAGGGAAACGAAATTAAGTTCGACTTTCGAGTTATCCGAGTTCGAGTTAACCGAGTGAAAATGACTGAAACGTTGGGTCAAATCCAAGTGAATTGAGACTCAGTTCGAGTTAGCGGGGGATTTCGAGTTATCCGAGTTCGAGTTACCGGGTTTCTACTGTATTCATTTTTAAGAATATTTTAAGAAATTGTATTGATCATACTCTGAATAGTTCACACATGTCTTGATCACTACCTACCTACTCCATCCCTGACGCCAAGAACATCACAGCTACGACGAAGCTCTAAGTGGTTGGATGGTGCTTTACTGCATGGTCCTCAGTTATGCAGCAGACAAATGAACAGGGGCTGGTGACGACAAAAGATGCTGGCTTTAGAAGTCATTATTTAGCTGGGGCTCACCTTCTGCAATTTCGTATTCTTTACTGACAATTAAGCAAAACGTAACTACAACCAGCAGAAGAACTGTACGCTATTATTGAAAAACGAAATTTATCCTAGCCCTTTAATGATGATGATGATGATGATGATGACAATGATGACGATGAAGACGATGATGATGATGATGATGATGATGATGATGATGATGATGACAGTTATAACCTATATTGTGTATATAGCATACAATATGTTCATATGCGCATTACAAATACAGTGATGGAAAAGGGGTAAGAATAAGAAAGAGTAACAAATTTATAAAAACTAAGAAAGTCTAAAAATAAAATCAATACCAACAATCAGGTCAATTAAAAGCTAATTTTTTGAAAGATAACACTGTGAATATTTCCGATCACAGCCGTAAGGTTGTTCCACAGTTTTAACCAGCGATCAGGCCCAACTGAAGCATCGCCTTTATGTCCTCTTTTGTCGGCGCTCGCTTTCCCGCGGGAAAGGTTTACCATCGAAAAAAAAAAATAGAGGCTGATCGCAGGTTACACAGTTTAGGAGCTGCTGACTGAAAGGCACGGTCACCAAGCGTAGGCAGGCACCGTGCGCTTTAACCTGTTAGCCCTGACAATGTTTGCAGAGTTACTTCAAATACTGTCATCGCCCTCTTGCTCATGATCAACTGCTTGCTCAACTGATCCTTGTAGAAACCGGAGGTGCCAATTGTCATATACCGGTTAGACGACTACTCATTCCATCTCTTCATACGTATACAGTTGGTTTTGCCACAGTCCGTTTTTCGATGTCCAGTAATACATGAATGCCTTTACCGATTTTTTTTTTTTCAGTGCTGATGACTTGGTTGTTCAAGCAGGTCACCTGGAGAAATTTAGTTCCTTTGTGGTAGTGCATTCTAATGGACACAATTTGTGGGTGAACCCGGCAAAGTTCCAAAGCTCTTGTAATCTGGATTTGCAATACTTTCCCTTTGACAAGCAAAAGTGCGCGATGGTCTTTCGTTCACTGACAGCCGATCGCTCTCTTATGGACGTAAATACCAGAGAAATTGAGAGCGAGGATCCTCAGGAAGGTATGCAAATTATCGAAACACTCTCTGCACTTCGCCCTCGTGCCGGTGAGATAAGCGCAAGAAGCACCAGACGTTCTCACAAGGGGCTACCACTTGTACATATGCATAGGTGTTTAAACATTAGCGTTTGGCTATGGTCAAATAGTTAACTGTATCGCGCTATTTTTTTTTTTCTTGAATTACAACAGTACAACAACTGTTCCTTTGGTAGACAGCAATCACAAAATCTTTTAAGGTGGGAATCAATAGCTTTGCTATGCTCAGGAACGCCTAGCAAGCTCGGGCAATCGATGTCCACTTACTTTGAACCAATTTCGTATTTTTTTACGCCAACGGCGAACATCTAGTAAACGCTAAGAGATAAGAACTAGAAAATTATCCTTGGTATTTAGTTAGTATTCAGAAAGTTTCCTTTATTAAATAATCCATACAACAGAGATATTTTAAGCTTAAACGTCATATCGAACTCAGCTGAAAAGGAGGTTATTTACAATATATGATTCTACAGTAATACTGAGCAGGAAACACTTCTAGATTAGAGAGAGCGAGGCTGGGGGTGACTTTGTTTTGATGCAAACCTACCTACTTTCCTGATGTAAATCATGTTATCTTATGCTAACTAATGTTTAATCAGCATAATTTCCATACGAAAAGCAAGTAGGTTTTTATCAAAACAAGGTCACCGCTAGCCTCGCATTCAATCAAAGGCCATGGTCTATTCGCTTCTACCGATGATAAGACACTGTATACTGGATGGGATTTTTTACTTTGTTGTTGAACAGCCTACATACATTGACAATAACTTTCTATTATTCTCATCTAGAGCTTGAACTCACCACCTCAAATGGCTATTGGTCATTGAGACGTTTTGCCATTAAGACCAATGTCTACAAAGACCAATCAGACCAACGCCAATTCCGTGAGGTTATCGTGTCTTTCGTCATCGGACGCCGTCCCATGTTCTTTGTCCTGTTTTCCATCGTGCCCTGCATGATCATCGGCATGCTCATCCTAGTTAGCTTCTTCATTCCAATCGAAAGCGGTGAGCGTATCGGACTGTGTGCCACCATTCTGCTGGCTGTCAGTGTGTACCTGCTTGTTGTAACCGAGCAGCTGCCTGAGCAGTCGGAGACGCTGCCACTGATTGGTGTTTATTACATGGTGATCATGTTTGAAATCGGATTGGCGCTGGCCGCTACTGTCCTGGTACTGATGGCTCAACACGCAACGTCCGAGCCACCGAAGGTTCTGACATATTTAACAGGTTTGTTCTTCATGTTGTTTGTCTGTCTGTTTGTTTGTTGTTTTTACGTCCAAAGTTGGGTGTTCTCTTCTGGAGAAGACTTTCAACATTTATACGAGTAATAACGACAAGAGCGTTCAAGAGAAGTGCCAGAACAAATGAGTCCTTAGTCGCAGCTTCAAGAGCTAGAGGGTGTAAAAAACACCTGGCGATTTGCAGATTGTTTGGAGATGTTAAACTTGCGTTTCTCGACCTTCCGGGAGCTTTCAAATATAACTAGAACTGAAGGAAGAGGACTTAGTGTGGTGCAGTGGTTAGGCCCTTGAAAACTGAAATATGGATGTCCCGGGTTCACATGAGTGCCGGTCTAACGACTATGTGGAATTACTTTACTTTTGACTGTCGTCTTATGACTCGTTTCTTTATCACTGAAACTCCCCTCAAGGTAAAAAAGAATAATTAGTCATTGACATAATAATTGTTTTAACATATTGTGACTATCATCATTATAACCCCTCGTGCAAGTCCTCTGAGAATTGTCGCTTGTATGAAAAGATTGAAGATTGACGTCAGTTTTGTATGCGTCTGTACTCTTATTGATCATAAATTGCGTCATAACATTGTGAAAGTGACTGTGTGGTAACCAGCCGCAGGTGAGTGTTTCCACAGTAAGCTTTGACAATGTTATGACGCAACTTATTACAGACGCATTGAAATCTGACGGAAACTTTTTTATTTACAATACCAAAACCTCAAAATGGTCAAATGCTGGGTTCAAATGAGAAGAAAAGTAAACGTTAACAGATCCGTTAACATATGACGTAAATGATTTTTTTTCAAACCGACGCAAACATTGTCAGTAGCTTTTCTCGCTTTCTGATTAGCTAATAACAACAGCTAAGAAAGTTTCATTGGCTAAAAAAGTTGACATTTCGACGTATTAGGCTAATGTTTTGCTTTTATGACTGGTACAGTTATTGAACAACTTCGCATTGCTTTCCTTGCGCCAATGTTTTATGTTAAAACAGCCAACAGGAATTGACCGCGGTTCAAAAACCTCAAAACGTTACAAGTAAACAATACACGACACGTATGATTGTTCAAAAACAAGTTTAAACAATCAAAACACGATCAAACATTTTCATCCAACATGGTGTTGGACGAACATTTTTGACGGTTTAGCCACCTCTCTAACAATTGGATTAAAATGGCTATTCCATGTATGATCTAGATCAAACATTTTCATCCAACATTCCGCGTTAAGAACAAACACCCCAACCAATAAGGCGTGCACAGCCGGGAAAAAAAAAACAACAACAACAACAACAAAAACAAATGAACCACGTAACGTCAAAATTTCAGCGAAAACAATCGTTTTGGGAACTCACTCTGTCTAGTGTTTGCTCAAACATCGTTTGGGCGTTTAGCCACCCAACATTATGTTTGACAAACACGATGTTGGATGAAAAAAATTTGATAGTTTAGCCGGGGCTTTAATCCTTAATTTTAAGCGGACTCGTTGCGATTACGTGCTAATGAGATAAGGGGAAAAGTTTCTTAACGCTGTTGAGGCACAGACGTAGAAAAACACCCAGCCAAGCGGAGTAAAAACACTCGTTCGCTTGCAAGCAAAAACAAAACAAACAAACAATTCAACTACTTCTTTGCGTCCAAAACGAGTAGAGATGATTGTTATTTATATCCGGTCGAGAGAAAAAAAATTCCTCTAAATTTACGATTATAGTTAATTTAGAACACTGACAGTCTGAAAGGAATTCTGGGAGGTTAGCATTTTTGTTTTAAAATAACAATCCTTAGTGTTCGGACAGGACTCGAACCTACGACTCTTCGCTGACAAATTCTCTCTTCTAACCACTAGACCACCACGTTGCATTGCTAGTTGAAACAAACCTCAATTTTTAAACATAATATTATTCATGCGCTTATTGTACACACTGTGGTAAGCCTATATAATCACTCGCTTAACTAAGTTTAGAAAGCAAATGGAAAAGGTCGATCACCAAACCTCAACAAAAACCTAACCATTTAAAATCAGCGCTTAGGCCTAATCACTGTAGATCAATGATATTCTATGCAAGATTCTAATAAATATCGTGTTTTACAATTCCTTGTCGTCTGGTTCTTCGGTGGTCTAGTGGTAAAAAGCCGTTCCTAGTAGCAGCAGTTCCGGGTTCAAATCCAGTCCAAATAACATGGAATTTATTTTTCTTTGTTCTTTTCTGAAAAAAAGTCCTGGGAAAAAGTGTTCTAACTTAACGATAATCGTAAATTCAGAGCAATTAGCCATGTTCTAACGATTGAGGGCCTGGGAATGAATTTTAAAATTTATCGATTGGAAAAATATGTTGACACTGCATGAAAGAGCATCTCAAAAATAGTCACCTTGCCAACTTTGACACTGTTCGGTTGAATTCGAGCTGACACAAAAGCTTTTGAAAATTGTTAACATTAGACACTCCGTATGGTTTGGATGGACACACTTTCCGAATAGAGACATTTGTATGGGAAATCTCATTCCCTAGTAATATTACTCGAACGTGTGGATGATTGTCAGAACGAGGAAATGCATTGCAAAATTTGTATTAAAGGTGAGTAATTTTACTAACATCTGACTAAAGTGGTGACTGTATAGGGGTCAGTAACCAAAGTTTTTCAATAGAAAATTGTCCGAAGTTTTTTAATGTTTTCAGTCTAAAATACAACACAGAACACTCCGTTAAAGGTTATATTTCATGTGCGACGTGCGGAAAATAAGCAGCATTGCTACCGGTAAATTTATCCGAAGTTTTCTGTTGAAATTCATACATTAGAGACCTTAAGCAAACACAAGAGGCGGCGGGGTGGACGACAACCGGAAGTAAAATTTCCCATTCTCGAGCTAATTAGCATAATCACGTGGAGTGTTGCCCGCGTCCTCCTACAGTGGCGGCTGCGAGAAAGGTAGGTTTCGCCGCCTCGAGAGACGGTGACTTTATTTTCTGATTTTTAGCACCTAAAATACACAGAACCTCTTCTATATAGTCAAAGAAATGTTTTTTGACGCTCATATTTGTATTTCATTTGTAAATATTTGATATTCTTTTGCTTTATAGCGAAAATCCGCTTCACATTGGAAGAGTGAGTGAAGAACAAAGATGGCAAGCAAAGCCCGTAGTGAAGGGGCTCTGTCTAAAAGTGGGACGGGAACGTGGGGACGGGGACGCAGGGACGCGTGTTCAGGGACGTGGGACGCGGGACGCGAGATGTGGGACGTGGGGACGTAATATCGAGGACGCAGGGACGTGACATCGGCGACACGTGGACGTGACATCGGGGACACGGGGACGTAAAGTTTAACTCTAACTGCTTTGGAAATTCACTGATGCGAAATTTCGCAAGTTTACCGTTCCAAACTAGGCTTAGGGCTAAAAATAGCTCGTCTGAGGTAAATACGGTTAGGGGCTATTAACTTTAAACAGGTAGGATTTTTTTTTTTCGTTCATTTCATTGCTCGGATCAGTGAAAATTTAAAATTGCTTTTATCCCCGACACCCTCCCTGCTGTGGCCAAGTATGCTCCAGCGAGTTTTCAGTGACTCTGGACAGCAGTTTCCTCATGTCGAGGTAGTGCTTCTTCACTTCGTGGGCGACCATGGATGATTTTCTAGATAGGTGTTACCGAGACTGTAATCCCTACGAATAATCGCTCACAATAGAATTTCAAATCAAGTTTCGACAATTGTCGGTTTGAGAATGAATGTACGAAAAGCATGTATTTGAACTGCGGATTAAGGAATGAAGCTGTGAATAATCATCGAAGTTAAGAGCACTACTTGAGCAGTAGTGAAAATAAGGCCTGAAAAAATTAGGGCTAGATTCCCTTACAAGCCTGAATAAGTTTTTTTTTCATGCTTTATTTCCACTGCTGCTTAAGTAGTGTTCATAACTGCGATGATCATTCACAGCTTCAATTTTCGTTTTCTCTAAAAAAAGAAACAAAATTCCATTATTCCCTGAACAATCTGGCAATGAAAAACACCAATTTTCATACAGACGTTTTTTTTTCCTGAAATGCTTTCCAGCATCAAGATTTACCAGATTTGAGCTGGAATGTACAAGGATTGCAGTTATTACTGAAAACCATCTCAGTAACACTAACCATGAAAATCACTGACAACTCGCTGCAGCATACTCGGTCCCAGCAGGGGAGTGGTGTCGCGGATAAAAGTAATTTTCAATTTTCACTGACCCAAGAAATAAAATAAACGAAAAAAGATCCTAAAAGTGAAAAAGTTAACAGCCCCCAACCGTATTTACCTCAGACTATCTATTTTTAACCCTAAGCCTTGTTTTCAACAGTAAACTTGCGAAATGTCGCATCAGTGAATTTCCAAAGCCGTTAGAGTGAAGATATTTTCTTTACATTCCCTCGTCCTAGATGGCACGGCACCACTTCCCCGATAATACGTCCCCACGTCCCACACCTCGCGTCCCCGCGTCCCACATCTCACGTCCCCGCGTCCCACGTCCTCGCGTCCCACGTCCTCGCACACAGGTCCCCGCGTCCCCGTCCCCAATTCCTCGTCCCACTTTTAGACACAGCCCAGCGAAGGAGACACTGAAAGCAAAAGAAATGGGTTAGTTTCCTGGGATTCATATTGTTCCGAGCGATGTTAACGTCTTGTAGACTTGAAAACTTTAGATTGTAAGTTGTTACTTGTGCAAAATGCTATTTTGTTTTTCCGATTTGTCTCTCAAACTTTGGAATATTCTCGAAAGATGAATCGATAGACAGAACCTGTTTTTAGTAAGGTTTTGTTTTCTCTCTTCTAGCTCGATCATGGAATGGACAGAAGCTCACGATTTGATCCTAGCGAAAGAAGTCAGAAAGAAGGCATTTGTTTATAGACTGCATGTGTGCAGCCTCTTTTTGGGCAAAATTTCAAGATTGGTATTAAAACATAAGCGGAATGAAACCAGATCTGACAGACTTAGACATTGCTTTTGGAATTATCCACTCCTCTGAACCCTGTTTAGCCCTAAATCATCTCATCCTTGTAGGAAAATACTTTTTGTATGTGAACGCTACAGCAAACAACCAACGTCATTTCTCAGAATTTGTGTCTCTGGCTCGTGAAAAAATACTTTTAGAAAAATATATCGCAGTAACTTCAGGTAACATTAATCAATACAACAGGAAATGGAACTCCCTCAATGTTTAATTTGCCTCACTCTATTTTCCGGTTGTTTCTTTCTTTCTGATGTTAACACTAGCTTCGTGAACGTGTGTAGATGCTGTATCAATTGTTGTTCTGCGTTAGTGGATGCAAGTATAAATATAGTCGCCCTTCATTACTAGCTGTTTCTGTACAAAAACTAAATAATAAAAACAATTATTATAATAGATAATTACAGAGGTGTATTGTTGGGTACGTACTAAGTAAAGCATTGTATTGTTAGTAGTGTGGTTATTGTATACGTATCGTTAATATGTGGCGTATCTGATGTAGGTATAGTTGCTAGTAGTACAACTTTCCGTATTGTCAGAAGTGTATGTACCTTTAATTAACAGTAATTGATTGTAAATAGTTGTCTTTGTGTTGTAATCAATAAAGTTGTTAAAAAAAAAAAAAAAGAAAAGAAAGAAGTCAGAGCCTCAGAACCGTGGATCTTCAAACCAAGGACTGTAGATCGAGGAAAAGTATGGAATGCCATCACGGATCGTCGAATGACGAAACCTCTGTGAAATTTTAGGTGAAGAAGAAAAACGTACAGGAACATTTCAAACTACTACGGGACAAATTCAAGCCGAAACGAAAACATTAGGCGAAACTGAGTGGAGTTGACATCAAAGATAGCCAGATGGATATCCTGATGGCAGAAAAAGATATCAGTAAAATTGGAGGAGGCAGTTGCTCAGGTTATAAACTAAGCTTTGACCAACTTATTTTATTTTGAACGTCATTTAGGGTTGGTCTGATGTTGGTATTTCCAATTTTAATCTATGCACATGTTTAAAACGAAGGGATTCGTATTGTGTTACATTATACTGGTTTATTTTGTCTATCCCAGAGAATTGCCATTTAATTTTGCATGCATCACATCTTCCACTCCCTGCTTCACTGGAATGTAACAGTTGGAGCACGAATTATATTAGAGTAATAAAAGTTAAAAGTTTTACAAACTCGGAGCTAAAAGTTAAAACTTATGAAATATTACGTCCGTTTTTTTTAACCGGACTTCATCAGTCAATGATATGAATGTTAAAAAGATGAATTTAAAAAAAGGGGTTTTAACGCCTCTTGGGGGTTAGAATTGTGTCATAGATAGCTGCTAATTCGTAACCATTGTCTCTGTTTAACGCCGGTTTCGTAAGTTTAATTTGAATAGCTTCTTTTATCCTGCGTTTGAAGGTGTTACCTTCGGTTGTTACCTTCGGTTGAAGGTAACACAAACGCAGGATAAAAGAAGCTATTCAAATTAAACTTACGAAACCGGCGTTAAACAGAGACAATGGTTACGAATTAGCAGCTATCTATGACACAATTCTAACCCCCGAGAGGCGTTAAAACCCCTTTTTAAAATTCATCTTTTTAACATTCATATCATTGACTGATGAAGTCCGGTTGAAAAAAAACGGACGAAATATTTCATAAGTTTTAACTTTTAGCTCCGAGTTTGTAAAACTTTGAACTTTTATTATGTTTCCGGAGCAGGAAACAAATGTTTTTGATTGTATATTAGAGTAATGTTAAAAAATATGCTTTGTTCACTTTTCATATATGATCACCCTATTATAAAAGTGTAAATGTATATATCAGAGATTTTTCTGTAATAATCACAGACTCATGACGGATTATCCCAGTGTTGGTGCAAAATAGCTAACTGAAACACCAAACTGAGATGCCAAAATGAGGAGTGGTCCCAAGATGTGAATTTGTTTTCTTGTTACACTAAGTCATCTAAGCATTTACTGAATGTCTGTTTCAGTACAACTCTTATAAATTTACATCTTTTATTCATGTTTGGTTTAAATAAAATAGTCATGCAGAGCTGGTGGGTCTAGATCAAAGTACTCTGATGTCATGTTTCCGTAGAGACAAGTCAAGGCATTTCGTAGAATGGCACATACCAAGTGCATTTTTCCTACACTACTAAGCCCTATCTTTAAATTCTTCTTGAAATCTATAAATTTCCAGGATGTGGCAACATCGTTAAACAACCATTCTACAGCTTCTCTAACTTTGCTCATGGACGTATTGAATACTTGTATCTGAGGAGTTAACACCCTGTCTCTAAATGGCTGGATCAGATGAGCCCTCATGGGATAGGCAGCATCGCCATAGATGCACATAAGCTGCCCACCCTGGTAAGAATGCACGGCGATTCAAGAGAGGCAGTAATTGTGAGTCTGCTAAAATCCCAGAATCATGCCGCCTGTCCTCTGCAAAAAAGGAAAATTTTACAGCGTTTTGATTTTGTAATCATGGTGAAAAAGTAAAAAAGTGATTTTCTGACTTTAAAATAATAACAATAAAGTAGTGATTGGTTGACTGACATTCAAACAAAGGATAGAGCTAGGATTTGCTTGAAGGGGGCTCTTTTTGTCATCAACTCTCTTTCTCCTGAGATTACTGGCTGCTCATCTCTTGCATCTTTTAGGAAAAAAACTTAAAACATCTATTATCAGTAATTATGAATTCTGTTACCACGTACTTCTGTACTTCTGTTACCACGTTGTCTAGGTTTAGTTATCTATTATTTCTTGGGAGGGAACCTAAGTCTCGGTTTTTATTAGGTTCCCTCGTCATTTTTTTTTTTTTCGTTTTTTCCTATCTGTTTTTTTTCTTATGTTAACCATTGCAATTTCTGTGTATTAATCATTGTAATTTATTATTTAATCATTGAATTATGTACTGCATTTTTATTGTACAAAGAGGGGGGTACAACCTTTCAAAACCAAGATACTTGAGTACCAAATATACTTACCGACAGGGCCGTGCATGTTAGCATTGAGTCCATTTGGAGGAGCAATGGACTGAAAGTTAAGCGCATAAACACGTTTATGGCCGCTGTACACCAGGCGTTAATGCTCTCCGGGTCGTCTGCAAATTGGCCGGATAGTTCCATCGATAAAGCCGAAGCATTTGTTCAATGCGGCTCCCTTTAATGAGACAGAATCAGCGTATCTCTGAAGCTGTGCCGGTTGCAGAATAGCTTGGTTCCGTTGTAGTATCCTGTGACTGTGGGTGGTAAAGATATCATCCAGCACAGTATTTGTGACCATGCTCATAACAGGCACCGGCCGACCATATCTGGCTGTCATATCTGAGTATCTGCAGGGATATGAAAGTCATCGGAGCAGCATACAAAGTCCCTCCATTCCATCAGCCACTGACCGCTGATGGCACACAAACTGATTTGGTATTGGCAAGGCAGCAGCTAGGTCCGGAAGGTCGCGTTTTTTGACTCTAAACTCTGCTAAACACTCTGAATTGTCCATCTCGTCCAGGTCAAATCGGCCGTAATCTTCGTAAGGAAAGTCAAGACTTTTCGACGTGTTTAAATCCCACAACAACAGAAATTCATCCTCGTCTATGATGTCCTCAAAGCATGCAACAGTTAGAAGGTCTCGGACGTCTCGAAAAGTTGCCATTATGCTCTTAAAATCCACGAACAAAGTCAAATTGGACCACAGTAAACGAAAGCAAAACAGTCCTCGCTCGCCGCCCCCTCTACGCCAGCTTAAATATCTTAATTTCGCACCAAGGGGAAGTGGCCTCTATCCACTCCCGCGCGGCCATCACCGCCTCCACCTAACCGCCTCTAGTGGTTGCTTAAGGTCCCTATTCCTTAGTAACTCCCGTGGCCATTTTAAAGGCCGCGTGACGCATGAATAAATTATCTCCTGATAAACGTGACGCTGATTTCTGGTAATGTGTTGTTGTTAGCGAAACGTTTGTTAAAACAAGAAGTTTAGTAAATATTTTTTGAAAGAAAATAGACTGTTACAATTCTTTTATTGTTTTTATCTAAAAACAAGCTGCGCAAACAACTTTAACTTAATTATGTTTCGATTAATGCCTTTGGACTCGGCGTTTCAAGCAATTATCTGCAAGTCATCTACGCTGAATTCTGAAACCCGTTGCTTCATTTTCGTGAGCTTCTAGGTAGGAGATAAGGTTAGCATATGATAATTCCCAGTTAACACCAGTGTCGCGGTTCGCCATACTCCATCTTGCTACAAATTTTCGTATAAATTAAAATTGTATTGTCTGTACTCTTATTGATGATAAAAAAATTAGCCAATCAGCGAAAGAGAATTTTGACAGTTATTAAAAAAATTTAAAATAAAGATGGAACGCGTTTTGTAGAGTTAGAGGTGAATACGTTTGCAAGTCATAATGTTATCACTGTTGATGTATACTTTTTTAGTACGCAAGAAAAGGCCAACATCGTTTACAAATCAGTTTTCTAGCATTTTACCTGGAGACAATTCCGTTCAATATGAGGATCACGAATCGTGAATAGTGCGACTTTCTCATTTTCTCCTATTCACTACCGATAAATGTTATTCATTCCAGTTTTAAACAGGATTGCTTGCTTCAATAAAAAGAAACGAAGAAGAGAAGCCATAACAACACCGGATTCACAAACGTTTGGAGAAGAAAACGCCGCAGGAACAACAGAAGAAGACAAACCAAACGATGACCTGGAGTTAGGAGAAGTCACAGTCAAGCAGAAGACGCAAAGGCCTCAAACTGCCTTCAACATTGTTACGGTGGATGAGGACTCCCTGAATCAAGAAACGTGGAAAGAAATTGCTCGTGCCCTGGATCGCATTTTCTTCTGGGTGTTTGTGGCTTTGTTTGCTATATCATCCATTGTAATTTACGGTCAGGCGGGACGCTTGGCAACATAAGATAAGTTCTAGGAGGAGCTCTTGGGGGCGAGAATGGGCTCTAAACTCAAGGCCATCCCAAAGAGCAGTGATTGATATTTCTAGTCATAGCCTTGGTAGCAGTAATTTAACAACTACTACACATTAACTACACTGTACTTGTTACTCTCATGTAGAGATAGTGGGGGGAGGGGAGGGAGAGGAGCCCACTACAACTACCAACTTTTAGTACGAGTAAACTCAACAGATTGTTATGTCACAATAATAACTACACCTTTTGCTGGTAATTACCAGAAAATATGCTTTCAGTAACGTAGGTATCAGGTTCATTAACGTCAAAATACATTCATTTTAACGAATCGTCATTCATTTTCGTTGTTTACAATTTTGCATATTCATTAAACATACATTAACACGAATAGGCAATCATTTACTATGGGGCATTCTATAGTGCTAAATTTTATTCGCCTTATTGAACGAACTAAGAAACGGCCTTAATGTTTGTATATTAGCACTGTAGCCTACCCCAAAGTGTAAATGGTTGCCTACACGTGTTAATGAGTGTTTACGAATATGCAAAAATGCTTAATGAATTTGAAAACAAAGAAAATGAATGACGATTCATAAAAAAAAAAAAAAAAATGAATGTATTTCGACGTTAATGAACGCGATACCTGCGTTATTGAAGTACATTCTCTGGTAATGACGAAGAAAAGGTCGCGGTACTTAGCCTCGAGATAAAAGTAAAATGTTACAAACGGAAGCAAAGTAACACTTAAAGTAGACAACAAAATAACGTTTTTTTAAATCTCTAAATTCACATTACAAGAAAGGCGGAAAGGTGCCCCTTTGTCAGAGGCACCTCAAAGATAAGCCAGTACCTAACTGAGGTTTATTTTAAGGAAGCAAACTCAGTCTTTACATTTTAATATCTGCGAGGAACAATTCTGCTGAGTTTTGTTACAATTCCGCGGTATACTTAAAATGCCTATCACCCCTAACCAGTTTGTTTGTTTTTTTCTGAAAAGTAGACATGGTAAACAAGCAATAACAAAGAAAATAACGGGATTGAAAGGTAACTGTGATGTTTAAAACACAATCGAAATCAACCCGCGTTCGACGAAGACTAGCACTTGTGACAGTTGTGATGTCAACCCGGGGCGGTATCTCCAGGACAAACAAACAACTAAAACTATAAGTGATTCAGTGCGAAATCCTGAATTCTTCACGATTCTGGCCCACAAAATGTCTGAAAGTCACCTGACTTCAAGACAAGCGATTAAACTGACGATGAGAGAGGATGAGATGCCGGGTTGACGTCACAAGCTAGTTAGTTCCCAGTCTTGCGCTTGCTCCTTTTTGAATTCAAAATGGCAAAAAAATAACCATTTCGGAGGATTTTGTCCTATGATAAAAAGAAGGCAAAGGACAGAATAAGATTCTTCTCATAATGTCTTTGGTAGACTTAAATTATCGGAATGATTCATTGTTAGTGAGCAAGGGTGATAGGGACTTTAAAACAATCGCTGCATACCATCCCGGTATTTCGTCTATTTTTGCCAACCTTTGAAACCTTTCCGTTACCTTTCGCATAGGATAAGGGCGAACAAGGCACCACTTTTCCCGGAACCTCCCCGTATAATCCTTGAAATACCCTAATGCGATCAATAACAGACACACAGCGGTGAAAAACATGGCAGAAGAACATTGTAAAAAAAAGGAGACTTTTTTGATTCGTGATTTACAACCTGCCTTGAAAGAAAATATTGGCAGTGACGAGAAAATTGTTCTTTATTAGATTGATTTTGCTGCTGTTCGCAGATTTCAAGCGAAAGTCTGTACAAAACTTATTACTTTTTGTTATTGAGCAGGTACCAGTCTTCCAATTTACAGTCAGATGTATTTGTAGTTTAGCCAAACAGTCAATTCTGAAGATGCATGTTGAAGCATACGAAACGTCAAGTTTTTTAAATCAAAAAACGACATGCGTTGTTTTGTCATGTTTGTCAACCTCAATGTGCATAGTTGGGCTAGCTCAGCATACTAAATTTGTAAATAATCGATAAAGCATGGGTAGTATGTAAGCAAGCCAAATTGTTCAGCTGCGACAAGCAATCAATATACGGGCATAACAGAGGCAGCACTTGATCTTGTTATAAGGTAGGGAAACACGAAGATTTTGTCTGTCGAAGGTAGCTACTTGAGCAGAGTAGCAAGAGAGTAGTATTTTATTGAGCTTTGTGCTACTCAGTTTGAATTTTATGCTAATCATAGTGTGTTCCGCAATCCTTACAGTATACGTTTTATGTACATGATGGATTTATTTTGCAACTCGTGTAAACAGGTTGCTGTGGCATTATGGAGTTAATGCTAGTGTTTACTATAAGTCCTACTGTTTTCAATCCATATTGCCTGAATAACATCAGAAACGAGCTTTAGCATCTGATTTTAACCCTTTCCTAAGCGATGCAATATATTTCGCAGTGGCAATTGTTAAGAGCACAGTTGATGGAAAAAGATCGAAGACTACAATTGCTTCATGTAACTTTCGGAGTTTAAAGTGTAGTAGGTGAAAAGGTGAATAAAACAAATTACATAAAAAAAATTTTGGTTTAACAGACTAAGCAGATAATAGGACAAGTGAAGTAGTTAAGTAGTTGCGGGTTGGGGGGGAGGAGGTGGGAGAGAGTTGGTGGGACGGAGGGAGGGAATTAGTTTCTGCCTGCCCGCACTTCTCGCTATAGATTTCACTAAGGTTATGCTCTGATATCCATGAATTGCGCTCTAAACAACGAATGAGAAGTTTTCCCATTAGGGCAGCATTTTGAAACGGGCGTTATTGAAGGTCCTTTTATTGGCCGTTAAACGTTTTTAAGATGGGGCATTTTCATTACCAATCCCCTCTTTGGCGTTTTCACTGTTCAGTGAGCATGCCCTCTAGAAACCCTATCAGTGCATTTGTATATGTTTATATGCGTCTTCTGTTAATGTACGGGAAACTTAACAAGATGCGTTGGGTCACAATTTACAAGTTAAATTAGCACAATAACTCACACAATAACTCCGTTCAGAACGTGAGTGTTTTCGGAGACCTCCATTTTCGCCCGTCATGGTTCTATGGTTTATTAACACGACCGAGACTTTGAAAGCATTTTCAGACATATTCGACAACCAGAGAGAATGACAACCATTTCATCTGTATAAGCAGTGGAGTTCTGCCAAAACGCATTGCCAAATAGAAAATTTCAAAAGAAAACCGGCCTTCATGTGACTGAAACTTAAAAAAATTCAAAGCAAATTAACAAGTAAGACTCACAACATGAATAGCGAACACAAATCGCAGTAATGCCACACTTCAGTGGTTAACAATAAGATACCCAATAAAGTCGCTAATATATCCACTTTTAATGTCTTTTATAAACAAAAGTTTAAAGCAATTGTGAACGCATCGTTACCTGCAAATTCCGACACGTGCGGGAACGCACGTTTAAGCTGTAATCGATACACGCCGTCTTCAAGACGCGTCGAATGGAATTTATGCCAGGCATGCAAAGAAAACAGAATTTGCCAAATGTCGTTTCTGAGGACATTCGCTTCAAAAATGAAGTGTATTACTTTTTTTTAATGGCTGTTAGAATGGTTTATCCAGGCCTTTAATTATCCTCTTCTTGGTGAGATGCCTTGGACCTACTGGAAATTTGGAAATCAGCTGCAGGTTTATTTTACTCTTGGTCAAATCACCAAAAGTATGATGCAATTATTTTTATGTGTGTTTGTAAGAATCTTAACAGAGGTTAGCGCTTCTTTGAATTTAAAAAAAATGTTTATGGGTATTATTTACAACGATTTGAATAGGATCAATTATGGGCTCAACTCAGGATGAAGGAACTAGAAACCCCAAGTTGTTAGTTCGGAACGCCTGGAACGGAGAAACTCAGCCAAAGCTCTCCAATACCTGAGCAATAAAGTCATCAAATTATGCTAAAATGCGGGCAAATGATGTTAAGGCGCGACTTGTTTAAGTGCGTTGTTATTTATAAATGTGTTAACAACTTAGTGTCAGCATGTATTAGCTGTAAGATAGGGAAGCGATCAAATGCGCACGCTTACAATCTCCGCAACAGCGAAGATTTAAACCTGCCAGAATGCCGGACAGCGGCTGCCCAGGGCGCTTTCTTTTATAGGGCAGCAAAAGCGTGGAATAGTCTCCGTAACAACACTAGAACTGCTCGATCACTAAGATCATTGAAAAGAAATTAGAAGACCTTCAAAGAATCCTTAACTCCTGAAAAAGAAGGAAATTAACGCTACTTGGGAAAATAAATGTTGTCAAGTTACTTGGTTTGTCGAAATTAATTTATAATGCTTCGGTACTGACGGTACAAGAAGGGTTCTCAATACAATTGGATAAGAGCACATTTGATTTTATCTGGGATAACAAACCTCATAAAATTAAAAAACTCACCTTAATTGGTGGCAAAAAAGAGGGAGGTTTAAATATGATCGAGTTTGAATCCATGAATAAAGCCTTAAAAGCGTCATGGGTTAAAAGATTAATCAATGACACAGACTCACCATGGAAAATAATTCCAAATTGCACGACCCAGCAGTATGGAGGTTTGGAATTTTTGTTGGCTTGCAATTATAGCACGAAAGAACTTGAAGGATGAAGGATGTTGGTTGACATCCAAACAAAAAACAAAAATGCCTCTGAATTAATGAGCAGAACATTGGCTATCCAAAGCAACACACAGGGCATTTTATATTACTGTTTTACAGTTTGCGTTTTATTTTCATTGAAGCTGAAATGGCCCAAGGTAAAAAAAAAAATAATTATGCAAGAACTAGAAGTATTTATTCAACGTTGTTTTTATTTCATAGACACTGGGATATATCTACTGGGTAGTTTCATGCTACATCGATTACTACCTCTTTTTGTCATTTATTCAAGCTAGCGCAAGTTATCGTTGTTGTTATACTTATTCTTTGTTCAATTTCTTATATTGAGCAAGACAGGGGATGTCGTAGTATTGGTCGCGAGGGCCTGGACTCTGTTCAACATATGCCTGATAGCTCATTTTGATAGTTTAACAAACTAATTCAAAAACAACTAATACAGTAAGAAAAGCAACAAAAATTGATCGAATGATAAAAATTTAATTTATTTCATCCACGACTTCTCAACATCAGCGGAGTTATTCTTGGTTTATTAGTTTACCTGGCTGCAGTTAAAGAGCGGAATGATGACGATTCTTAGGCTTTGAGCCTAGAACACGAAAAATATATTATTGAAATTATGTTTTTGCTAAGTGAAAACAACCCAACAATAATTTTCATAGCACATGGAAGACAAGTGGCCGCATTCCCATAGGAACTACTATTTTAGTTTACACTTTCTTCAATAGTGACTGATGACATCAACTGTTTTCGCCCAATCCCTTGCTTGACATCCAAACAAACAACAAAAATGCCTCTTAATTAATGAGCAGAACATTGGATTAATAATCGTTGCCATGAAGATCTGATCCTCCATCAGTGTCAGTAGCTTGTTTTCGTTTTCCTTGCGATCTCGTCCAATAGAAAATGCGACTGAAACCCAGCATACCTCTCCTGGACACATTTTTTCCTGACTTAAATCATCCATTTTTGATTGCTTTAAATTCCCCGTGCTTCATTTCTCGAATAGTTTGAATTAATAAATTATTGAGCATCGCTTCCTCATAAGCTGTGACGCAGTTCAACCAATCAATCAATCAATCAATCAATCAATCAATCAATCAATTAATATATTTAACGTGGTCAGTACACTTATTTAAAAAGCTAGTTTACAGGTACGCCACGAGATAAAAAGAGAAAAAAGAAATTATAAAAGCCTTTTGAAGGTGTATAAGCTTAAATAAATTAAGATAAGAACTAACTAATATTGAAATATAAGAATTTAACAATATCGTCACTAAGTAAAATCATTCTCTCTTGGCGCTTTACAATATTACTAAAATGCATAGAGATACAATTTTAAAAATTATAACAATAGGGATATGAATAGTAGAACTAATAATAACAAGAATAACAAATAAATGTCCAAAACGTATAAATATATCTACATATGCATAAAATACATATATAAGTGGGGAAAAAAAACTATTTACAAATTAAAGAAAAGCCTGGTGAAACAGTAAATGAAGATGCCTCAAATTCTACGGCGAGAACATGACTGCTTCTTGCCAAAATCACACGCTGAGAGACTGAGCATCATTTAGGCTTCGGTTGAATAAACACTTTTGTTAATTACATGGCTTAGAACACTTGAGCGGAAAAAAAATTGACCTCTTTTCAATGATCTCAATGAGACCTAACATGATATTTTAAAAATATGAATCATCTGTCAGTTTTTACTCTAAATACTGTGGACTTTGATTCACTTCTTGACTCCTTCGGCCCCAACCCCTCTACCCTTAAGCTTCCACACACAAAAAAATCTCTATGTAGGCATTTGGAAAGTCTAAATACATCGTACGTGAATTAAAAAGGGTCATCAAACTGGAAAATCGGACAAAGCGAGAAACTATCTACATTTTTTTCCCGCTTAAGCGTGGTCGTCACGTCACTTAGCGTTGCCATGGCACAGTCGGTGATCAACACTGACCGACTGTTTGTTGTTGTGTTTTAATTCGCTGACTCGCCACCTTAAGAAAAAGCTCAACTGGTGCATAAAAATTCAGTCACTAATAACTAAATAGAAAAAAAAAATAAAATAGGAAAAAAAGGATTTCTTAAGGAAGAAAAAGAAAGCATATCGCTCTGGCATTTTCTAAAGGAAATGAGAACAGAAAGCAAAGGAATGGATCGTTAATAATGCTAACAACCATATAAAGAAAGACACTAGCTGCAAACAAAATCAACAACGTTGACGTCATGCTCAATAAATGTTGGACAGTAAAACACCTGTTGTGGCCAACTTAATGAAAAGGAAATTATAAATAGCCTAGAGACACGAAATACGTCAAAACATCAGGCGCGATCATAATTAGCTTGAAATTATAAGTTTGCTGCGTGGTTTTGACCTTGTTCGTTATAGGGGAGTTTCCACGGGACAACATGGCCTGGGTATTTGGTGTTTGCTTGCTTGTGATTCTTCGATTTGCTGGTGAGTTAACTTCTCATTTTATTCCTTAATTGTTCCTTCTCTGTTTGGCATTGCAACTACATTACTTCACTAGATGCATGGATCAGACAACAAGAAGCTTTTGTGACCAGAACATAGAGTATGCATGTGTATGTATGTAAGCTTTATTCAAAAAATAGTTCTGACTGTGGTCATGTCCACTGAAGACGGTGGTGCGTAATTTAAAGAGTGGCAAAGCGATCAAAGCGTTCTATCTGGGGACGATCCTATCAATTTTGTCGGGCGTTCAGTAAAGCGAGTTTCCGTATTCAAGAAAGGGAAGTCAAAAACATGTTTCCAATGATTGCATGCTGTTTGATTTTTATAACGAAGCTTTGGACGCCTAATGTTTGACAGGAAAGCGAAAACCAAACCAAAACAAATTCTCCTTCATTATAATTTTGTTATTTTGCGCTTTGGATCGCGCCGTTGAAATTCAGAATCCGGGAACTGCCTTGCGGAAGTGATCAACTCTTGCTGAAGATAACGTAGAGTCGTTTCTCAGGGGGATGCTAGGACTGTGTTTACCTTAAAGGAGGAAGTTTTCAATACTAAAAAGGCTATTATCAACGCGTTTTAGGACTGAAGATATAATGATTGCATTTTAAAGGAAGGATTCCAATCTTGTTTCAGCGGCGAAAAGCGCCTGAAGTAATACAAAATATAGTTAGGGTGCAGCTGTTAGGGCGAGAATAGTTGCATGCCAGTAGCACTCGACTATAACAGTCTAGGTTTTACTATATTTATCTTGTTTGAAACGCTTTCCTTTCGTATAGCTTAATTTTTGCATCAAATTTGAATTAATAAGTTTTCAGAAATTTGGGATATTTGTTTACCAAATTCTTGCTTTTCTAAAATTACCCACAGTTCCTGATTGGTCAAAACGTTGTTTTCATTTTGTTTCTATTTCCTTTTCCGCAAACCGGAAAACATTTGCACTGATAGGTAAGGTTTAAGGAACATTTTGAGTCAATTTGATCTCAGTTATCAAGAGAAAATTAGAATATGTTCCTTATGGGAGACTTTAACATTAACCTATTAGACTGTGAAAGCCATCCGGAATTTAATGATTTCCTACTAATGCTGAACTCTTATTTTCTTCTTCCCTATATTTTACAACCAACACGTATTAGTGAAACACCTGCAACCCTAATCGATAATATATTTGCAAATACTTATGCTATGAATGCTACTAGTGGTAACCTAGTCCTAAGAATCTCTGACCATCTTCCTCAATTTTTGATTGTAGATAATGTTAAGGTAAATTATAAAACTTTAAACTATTATAAAAATTATTCTAAGTTTGAAAAATTTATCAATGATTTCTCACTTCTTGACTGGGCTAACATTTTTGATAGTAATTTAGATGCTAACAATAAATTTGATGTTTTTTTATGATCAAAGCTCCCAGTTTATTAATTGTCATGCACCTTACAAGAAGCTCTCAAGCATGAAATAAAGTTATCTACTAAACCATGGATTACAAAAGACATACTTGCAAAGATAAGATACAAAGATAAGCTCTATTCCCAGGTCATGAAAAGTAAGCAATTATGAAAGGTGTTCGTCATCGTGGTTTCAAATGATAGCTGAGTTAATCTTTTGTCTCACGATTGAGTCACAGAGATGTGGATCGTGACGTTTCGACCGCTATACTGCTGGTCATTATCAGGCGATGGTGTCGACTGGTTGTGTGTGAGAATAAGAAGCACCGTGGCTGGTCGTGATTGGTGCGTTTCGATCCTCGCTTAGGCTGTTGTTGATTGGAGGATTTCGAACCTTGTCGTTCAGACTAGAAATTGTTCCCTCAGCGGTCCGCTTTGGTACTGATCGGCTGTTGTGTTGTCTGATCGTGGGCATCCACGCTTCAGGAATTTCAATTCCACTGTCCCTGTTGATGTTGTTAGAATGAAGTCTTATGTGAATAGCCTCTTTAACCCTACGGGTGTACCAATGTGGGTCTCGGTCAATAAATTTAACTTCGTCCCAGAGCGGATAATGTCCGGTCGCGTTGCTATGTTCTGAAACGGCGGAGGATTGGGTTCGAGCAAGCCGTATGTCTATCGTGTTCCTTAATCCGTTCATCGGCATAGATCTTCCCGTGTCTCCAATATAAACCTTACCACATTCGCAGGGAATCTTGTAGACTACTCCGTCTTGTTTTACTGGATCGATAATGTCCTTAGGTCGCACTAGGTGTGATCTAAGAGTTGTGTCAGATGTGAAAACAGTCCGTATGCCTTGCTGTTGTAGCCAACGGCGAAGAGCCTCCAATGTGCCTTTGAGGTGTTGTAAGAACGAGTCAACTTTGTCACGTCAATCGTGACAAAGTTGACTCGTTCTTACAACACCTCATCGTGTTGTGATTTCATTTTGACACTCCCCCCCCCCCCCCCTCCCTCCCTGGCCTAATTGAATTTATAAGTTTTCAGGCATTTGGAATATTTGTTTACCGAATTCTTGCTTTCTAAAATTGCACACAGTTCCTGATTGGTCAAAATGTTGTTTTCATTTTGTTTCTTTTTCCTTTTACGGAATCTGGTAAACATTCCCACTGATAGGAAAACGTGAATGTCTGAACGCGGAAGTTGCATCACAGTAGAGAGTGTACAAGCTAGCAATCACGCTGCTAAATGGTTGTTGTGCTAAACCACAGCACAGGATAACCATCATTGAAGTCTTGAGGAATACGTGATGATCAAAGCACTTCATCTCTCTTTGGTAGCGTGAATTGAAAGCAAGAAGCACAAATGACTGCTAAGTTATCCCTTTTACACTGTGCCAGTTTAAATTAGTATTTTAACAGTGATGTTGGAAAGCTAAACCAAACCTAAATATTATGCCTTTGTTCACCTTCATCGAGGAAGTTTTAATTTAAACACACGATAACCAAAGCTTTAGTGATATTGATGCAGTAAAGACGATAATCTCACGTGACAAAGTCGTTGAACACATTCGAACAAACCCTTAAGCCCTAGTGTGACTAACCTCTACTTCATTCAGCGCAGACGTGATTTTTTTGCTGCATGGTTTTTATCTAGTTCGTTAAGATGCAATTCCTACGAAACAATATGGCCTGGATTTTTGTTCTTTCCTTGCTTCTGATTTTTCGATTTCCTGGTGAGTTCAATTATATCCCTTGTTTCACATTATTTTCCTTATTTTTAAGGATAAGAATTTTTCTAATACAAGTTATAAAAATCTGAAGAGGAAAATCTGTTCAATGGACATTTTTAAAGAGTTGCCTTTCAAAGAGACCTCTACACCAACAACCAATTTTAGACGTAAAGATTTCAATTATATTTAGGGGATTTTAGAGCTTTTAACGTTGTACATATATATTTTTACTTGTGCAAATTTAACTTGTGAAAGCTGTAATGGCTAGTCTGGCAACTGTTGTTTCGTCGCTTCCAAGCGACTCTTCAGAAACCTTCCTGATATCTGGCAAACTGGTTGAGCATCTCGCTCAAAGTCCCGTTCGCAATCAGTTCAGCAGAAGCAATCTCGCCCTATATCGCATAAGGATTCCCGACCGCTAAATATTCACGAGAGCATTGTAATAATTGTGAAAAATTGTGAATAAGTTAAATTTCACAAGTTAAATTTTCACAAGTTATTCACAAGTTTTCACAACTAACTAACTAACTAGGAGTTAGTCACTCTGCAAAACAGCCGGAAATCTCAGGGTTTAAGGGAAACAACATGTCCCAGGCACCAGAGTACCAGTTGAGGAAGGCTCTATTTAGCACCTATAACAAAATGGTGCGTCCTGTGCTACAACCAAATGATGCCATTAATGTCACTTTTCAAGTGGATTTTAACCAACTGAGTGAAGTGGTAAGCAAGCGCCCTTAACCTGTACCCCACCGCCATGCCCTTAAAACACCCTCAAGGTTTTAAGGCTGGTTTCCATATGATCGCAGACGATCACGGATCGCAGATCGCAAAAAGTTCTGCGATCGTCTGTGATCATATGGAAACACACTTATGCGATCGTCTGCGATCCTGCGATCGTGATCGCAGACGATCGCAGAAGATACAACCATGTTCTATCTTCTGCGATCGTCTGCGATCAATTGCGATCCTGCGATCATATGGAAACCAAAGTACTGCGATCTGCGATCGAAACCTATCCCATAATGATAGTTGAGTTAATCTTTTGTCTCACGATTGAGTCACATAGATGTGGATCGCGACGTTTCGACCGCTATGCTGCTGGTCTTCATCAGGCGATGGTGTCGACTGGCTGCGTGTGGGTATAAGTAGCACCGTGGTTGGTGGTGATTGGTGCGTTTCGTTTCGAAACGTCGCGATCCACATCTTTGTGACTCAATCGTGAGACAAAAGATTAACTCAGCTATCATTTGAAACCACGATGACGAACACCTTTCATAATACTATCCCATAATATTTTTTTAATTCCGACCGAAATGTGTGGCTACAGTTGGCTCTGCGATCGTTTGCAATCGTCTGCGATTATATGAAAACAGTTCATATTGCGATCGTCTGTGATCGTCTGCGATAATCGCAAACCAGGCTTTACAGATACATTGACGAGAAAATTTAAGCCTTTATCTCAAGCAGTGCTTCAACTAAAGTTCGCTTCACAAAGGAAACTGTAAGAAAACTGTAAGAGCCTTTAGAGCTCAAAATTAATTTATCTAGTCCTACAATTTTTTTTCTACAAAGAAACAGTGATAAAAAAACAGGAAACGGCATTTATACATGTGATGGTGTCGCCCAAGAAAGTACTTTTAAAGCTCTACACTGTATTTTAAAAAAAATCGGACTCTCAAAGTTTTGGACGCTTAAAAATTTCGGACAATTTTTTTTGTCCGAAATTAAAATTGTCCGACGACGCCGAGGGTGGAAAAACACGAACGAAAAAATACGTTTTCCTGCGCTTAGTTGAAAAAGTGGTGAGATTAATTATTCTTAATTAATCATAAAGTGAAGTCCAGGAAACGAGTTCTACGCTCGAATGAAATCGAATAAAACACCACAGACGGCAGGGATCAAGCATTTTGTGGATAAATAGAGAGCCTTCTTGGATTTCACAGTTACATTGCGAACGACTGGGCATGGAGTATGTGTTGTATTTGTCTGATGTGTTGACACTGAGGTAAATGAAGACCGATGAACTATATAATAAACGAAATTTTGAATTTGCTAGTCTGTAAAAAAAAAAAAAAAACAACAACAACAACAACAAAATCCGAGGGTTGTCCAGAACGAAGCATACATCATTTTTGAGCAGCATGTTGTCACGGTATTAATTTCGCAACAAACGAACGTAACATTCGCAGCATTTGGGCCAGCATTTGTGAATGCTCAGCTCTAGTCGATCTTTATAATTGCCTGTGCACATATCGCTATCAGTCGCTAGTCTTTTAGAACGAAGCATACAACATTTTTGAGCAGCATTTTGGACTCGTGGTTTAAAGAACGAGGCATATACATGACTAACGCACGATTCTTTCTGCTCGTGGCTTCGAGAACGAGGTATACACATGTGTAGCGCGCTTGTTGCGTCTTTCTGATTGTGGTTTAAACAACGAGGTCTACACGAGAAACGCGCGTTTGTTTGGACTTGTGGCTTAAAGAAAGAGGCATATAAAAATATTCACTATTTTTGGATGCTTCTAGAAAGTGTGCGGCGATTTCGGTTGAAGGAAGAAGCATTCAACATTTCGGAGCGCTATTCCAGTCAGTCATTATTTCTGAGCGCTATTCTAGTCACGGCATCCAATGTTCATCAACGCTTTTTCCTGTCTCTCACCACCTGACATTTCCAATAGTCGGTCGGGTCGACTTTTGAAATGACGGGTCGTCAGGACCTGATTGGATCGTCACGATCCGTCGAGATATTTGAAGCTGTCCCAGGCCGTTTGACTTCCGGCAGTAAAGCTTACTACCTTTTTAACCCATTGACTACCGGCTGTTTTTATATTTTCGGAGTGATTTTCCACCTATAAACGATGAATAGTAATTCGTGACTCTTTATTTGAACTACCAGGGAAAAGTGGTGCTGTCCTAAGCCACATGAGGCTCAAGGTTTCTGAAAACGTCATTTTGACGTAGCTATTTTTTATCCCTGAAGCGACAACAATGGCCCAAGTTCGGTTTGCTTCCGATTTCTGCTAAATTTACAGCCATTTTTCATCTTTAGCGGCTGCCTGATGAGCATCATTAAGCGTGACGGTAGCTAAGAGTCCACTTTCTCAAAGAATCGAGCAAGGTGATGTACTTTGTTGTTGAATTTGGCTTGTTACTCGACGAACTGGGAATTTGGCCGGTCGAACACTTAGTACCTTTGGGACTCGACTATTGATGAATTTCTCGACCTACCGCCACACACAGTAATTTTCAAAGAGTTATTTTAACTCCTGAAGTGGGGTTAAACTAACTCCTGAAGGTGGAGTTATTTTTGTTCGGAGTTACTTTAACTCCAAAAAGAGTTATTTTAACTCCAGCAAAAGAATGAAATTAATTTTGTCCATAGTAGCAATTGAGTGATGACGGTCATTAACCCTTTTCGATCCAAGTGGGTGCTATTTATTTCACCAGATTTTGGGCAATAAATGGTCTGGGGCTCTTAACTTCTTCATATATGGAGTTATTATGAAAATATCTGCTGTCTTGAAATACTGGGGACCCAGGCTTTAGAGTCACGTGATGCACCCGAGTGGCTGTTGTTTGTCGAGTTAGTGGAATCGCTTGACTGTGGTGCAATTGTCAGTTTTAGAGTGCTTTTCTGAGCCATTTTCCTCTGCAGAAGCCCCCATGCTGGCATCATTAAGCTAGAATGTGGGTAAAGGCAAGCCTTTGAAAGAAACCAGAGGTGAGAGGCGGTTTTATGTTGATGGAGATGCCAAACACGCTCTGTTGTGATGATGGTGGCTCGATATGGAACCTGTCTCTCTTGTCTTTCTGCAAGTGGATTCGGGGAGCTAACGAGGCAATGTGGGCTAGTTCTGACCGCTAAAAATACTCATCGATGCAACATTTTGCTGGTAGCACCGGGTGGCTCAGCACTTATCGAAAAACTATGTAATGAACTGAAGGAGAGTTCTATGCTCGCGGCGTGGTTACAGTTCCCAGAATTCTTTTCGGCCGTGAACGAGTCCAGTTAAGACACACAAGATTGGATCTCAGAAACGGGCTGAAACGTGGCAGGCACCAAATGTGAGAGAAACGTTTCATAGCTGATAATAAGGAGAGAGCTTGAGGTTTGCTGTAAATGTAGAATCTTGATATTTGGGCAGTTTTTCTTATTAAAAAGTTGGCCACAAAAATGTGTAAATTTTGGTGTTATTCTCTGGCCAAAAAACAAGCATTTTGGGCTTTGCTGTTAAACGATCGGTGATATGCAGCGGAATTCTGGTATTGTAGTCGTTATTTTTAGCTTTAATGATTGCTAAAACACAGTTGGTCCTATTCACACAATTATTATAACGTTCTGACAAACTTTAAACAAGAAATAAACCATAAAAAGGAAGCAGTATTTATCATCACATATGTGTGACGTTGGATGGAAAAGAGTTAATGCAAGTGCGGCCGCAACACTACTAGAACAGAGACCTGAAAAAAATTCAGGCTCTGAGCGGGATTCGAACCCACGACCTCTGCGATGCCGGTGCAGTGCTCTCCCAACTGAGCTATCAAAGCCACATGAGAGCGGTCGTATGCGGGTTTAGCTCAGTTGGGAGAGCACTGCACCGGCATCGCAGAGGTCGTGGGTTCGAATCCCGCTCAGAGCCTGAATTTTTTTCAGGTCTCTGTTCTAGTAGTGTTGCGGCCGCACTTGCATTAATGACCGTCATCCAGCAAAAGAGTTTTCTCTTCAACTGGGGAGTAAATTTAACTCCTAAACTGGAGTTACATTGTGGGAGTTATTGTAACTCCCTGTGGAGTTAAATTAACTCGTTTGTGGAGTTAAATAAACTCCTTTTGTGGAGTCATTTTTAAGGGGTTAGTATAACTCCCCTTAGGGAGTAATTATGGAGTGATCGCAACTCTCTAAGAAGAGTTAAAACAACTCTATTTGGGGAATTATTTTCAGAGTTACTTTACCTCTGCAAAGGGAGTGGATATAACTCCTCGTTTACAGTCATTAATGCATTTATAGGAGCTGGCATAACTGAAACTAAACAGAGTCATTACTTTACTGTTGTTATTTTCAACTCTGTTCAAAGGCTCGTGGGATAGAGAACATGAAAGCTTGGACCACTCGCATGACAAAAACGTTGCAGTGGTATGCCATATTCGTCCCCTTTTGCAATTCACTATTGGCTTGCTGAAACAAAAGAGCTTTTGTAATGCATCGTTTTCGGTGGAAAAAAGCGGCTTCCCAAAGGTCATGCTGTTTATCTCTTCCTTCCCCACCCCGGTAAGCTTCTGAGGCTTTCCTTCCCTTCCCTTGTATCTAGGGAATACAGGTTTGAGAAGAAGGGAAAGTTCGAGAAAAATAATCCCACGGATCGAAGGATAAATGGATGAAATGTTGGCAGTACAATGTAATCACGAAAGGTCAGTCTCTTATCACTGGTCACGCTCCCTACCCTACAAGAAAATGATTAGAACACGTGATGTAACACGTGAGCGATCTCGCGTTCAAAGGTTTGCGCCAGTGGCGGTTGGTATTGAAAATTGTATTGAATCGGCTGCATTTATCTTCATTTTTGGATCTTTAAGTACGAAAGAAACTCTATCAGGTAAGTGTTTTAGAGACTTGTGTTTCTTTTTAGTCGATTTGTCTCGCTTTCACAGTTTATTTGTAAGAATACTGACAAAGGAGGCGGTGGTGAATGCTGCATGTAACGTGTTAGCTTGACGGTTGTGATTTTGCTCCCGTAAACCTTTCCGAAAATCACGATTAAATGCCTTCATTCAGTGCTCCTCGATCGAAGACCAAGAGAAATATATTAATTCAAGTGAATTTTCGCAGAAACAGCAAACCACAACGAGTTATTGAGTGATTTTTGTAGCAAAATACAAGCACAAAACTTCGAAGCGTTCACGTTGTAATCCATCTCTATCCGTTCTAAAGACGATTATTCAGTCTCAACTTAACTAAATAGTTTGAAGTTTCACTGAATTTATAATAGTATGGCGTCCGAACAAGAAATGAACAATTATTTTCAAAAGTTTTCATGTATGTTAATGTCTGTCAATTTATCAAAGTGTTGCATTGCTAACGGAGGAAAATAAACTTGCTATTTGTGTTATTTGTTTTAGATAATCATGGATGAAGAGTTAGCAAGATTTCTCAATACAGTCTGCAGTTAATATAAGCAAGAGTCCATTGATAATCTTATAAATGACGAGGTAAGTTTTGAGACAGTGGCAATTATTGGCTACATGATCATGTACAAAGTATTTAAGCATACATCTTAATTTGAAGAAAGTCTGCTACAAATCCAAAAGGGCAAAGAAATGAACCTTTCATAATTCAACTACATATGCTGTGCTTGTTGGTTAGATGGCTAACATGGCTATTTGTTCCAAAGAATATTAATGAAGGAAAATGTTGTATACCTTGTTTCTTGCTGTGCAGGAAATATTTCTCAGGATGCAGGAATTGAAATATTTTTATTTGGGTGTTGCTAAATTTGGACAGTAAACCCTGTTAAACACAGCCACAAGTGAATTAATTGCAATGTTGTTGTTGTTGCTGTTGTTATTGCGATTATTATTCACTTTATTCAGGGCAATTTGGTTGTGTGAGATTTATTTATTTGAGTGTTTGACTAGGTGTTTTTTATGTTAGTAGCACCTCACATTCAAGATGTACTTGTAATCTCATGCAACTTCATTCATATCAAACAGAACAAACTACAAGTTGTAGTCTTTTTGATATGAGGCAGAAGCTTGTATAGTTAAATGTGTATATTTCCTTTCTTTTAACATGAAGGCTGCGTTTGATCAGTTCTTTGGCAACTATTTATGATAATAGTAAATGTTTCCTCTAAAACAATAATCATGGGTGATCATATACTGTAACTTCAAGCAGATTATATATTTGAGTTGCTTTTTTGCTGAAATGGACATGGCAGTTTTGTTTGTTTGCATCATAACATCTACGTACCAGTGACTCTGACAGTGCAGTCTCCCAAACAGCCATTATTAGTGGTTGACACAACACTAAGGGAGCACTGTTGCACGACGACCACTCATAATGGCTGCCTCAGGTAGACCATGCAACAGTGGGGAATAATGACAACTTTTAAATTTCATATCTGGGGTTTACAATGCATACATTTGCATAAAAAGATAATCATCCTGAAACTGATGTCTAGATACTCAAGTACTGAATACATTCTTTTTGTAGGATGTATGTAGAGTCCATTGATGTGGAAACAAGGAACACCAAAGCTCTCCAGGATTATAGGCATTGGTGACTTAAGGACCTAGCCCTGGTTGTTCGAAAGATGATTAATGCTAACCCAGGATTAAGAGTTAACTGAAGTCTTAATCTCACTCGTTGAGAAAGTTTTGTAAATCAAATTGTACGCTTAAAGTAAAGTTAAATTCCAATCAAAACTTAAGGATGAAAGTCTTTTTGAAATGTTTTTGTTGAACATTACCAGTATTTACAATTTAGACTGTACTCAAAGTTTGCTCTAACCCGTGATTACATAGCTTAATCGTGCTTTGAACAACTGGACCCTGCTGTGTATAGCATTGGAGGGAGTTGAAGTGATTTCTCTGGGGACAAGCAACGTGGCATTGTAGTGGGGCTTCATGTGGCTTGTTAAATATTTAAATATATACCCCACTGAGTGTGGCAATGTATTTCTATTTGGTGAAGACAGACGCCAAGAAGCAACAAAGAGAGTGGCAGTGAACAAGTTCACCTCTGCCCTCTCATAATTTCAATGTTTCTTTAAGGGGCCACTGTCATGAGTTGACTTCAAAACATTTAACAATTCTTTTTTCCTCTCTTAAAGGAATCAAATATTCATGTTTGCCCAGAGTTTCTGAACTTTTTACTATAACCATTGCCAACTTGTCCATGCCAATTTAAATTTGGCACATCAAACTGAATTTTTCAAGTTTAAATTTGAGTAACTGGCAAATGTGCTTATGTAATAGTGTTCTGTTGAGGCTTCAGCCAAAAACAAAGTTTAAAATGTTTTTAATGTACACATACCATGTGTATCTTGTTCCTGATAGAACCTTATGAAAATTAAATTATATGCCAGTTATATTTTTTAAAGAAAAGATAGAGTTGTGTTCAAACAAACAGATTGAATTTTGTTGTATAGTCGTTTAAATTCAAATGTTCTTCAAATTTGACTTTCATACCTGGAAAGATTGTCGTGTTTAAATGTTTTAATCATGCATACTTGCACATTCTTTATTTATCAATATAATCATATTAGAAATTTACATTTCAAATGTCAATGATAATACATAGTATGCAAGAAACTGGTGTTAAGATAAGAAAATGAAATCTGATTGAATTAAACATGTTACAGTCAATTTGTGTGATCTGTTGTTTTCATCTTAAAACTACATAGGGTGACTGTGCTGGAGTTACTTTACCTCTAATGCTGGAGAGACTATAACCCTGATTATGGAGTTGAAATAACTCTACTCTTTTATGGGGCAGAGTTAATCGACTCCCTTGTTGGAGCTAATACAACTCCAGAATTGGAGTTAAAAATGGGAGTTAAAATGACTCCCAAAAAGGAGTTATATTTAACCTAACATTTTAACTCCACATTTGGAGTTACAGTAACTCCCTTATGGAGTTTAAATAACTCCTTTTGCAGAGTTAAAGTGACTCCCACACTGGAGTCATTATAACCCTTAAAAAGGAGTTAAAAAGGGAGTTAAAATAACCCCCAAAAAGGGGTTATATTTAACCTAAAATTTTAACTCCACTTTTGGAGTTAAAATAACTCTTTAAAAATTACTGTGCATATTTTGGAATTTCTGTGTACTGGAGATGACCACGAGCAGGAAATTTTGGCGGTAGGTCGGAGTGGCTATGTGAAAGAATTGGGGGAAGGAACGAGCGCTGTAAAAAAATCCCGTTAGTTCCCAGCATGCAATGCGCTCAAGATGTTGAAAATGTCGGGAAGGCCCGAATACACTGGAACAAAAGGCTGTATCTACGCTCAGGAGAAGAATAGGAACAGAAAAAGTCATTTCTAAGCTAGAAAAAGGACTGAATTTTGTTATGATGGTTGAATTTTGGTTTTTCGACGATGATTTCCTTAAAAAACATGAAGGCAAAAAGGGGCATTTTTGTTGTTTCTCTTTGACGTTAAAAACGGCCGGTTTTGTTCTTGTCCAAACTCAAAAGGCCATATTTGGTAAAAATCACTACGTTTCTTGCATTTATTGGATATCCATATTTAAAGGGCATTCCATTTCGTGTTCACAACTAACAGTTAAGGCAATATTCGTGCGATTGAGAAAGTTGCAATGTTTTGAAGCATGGGAGTTTTTTACGGCCGGTTTTGGCCGGCACGGGTGCCAATGGGTTAAACTTCACGACCCGACATCCATTTGACTTCCGGCAGTAAGGCTTACTTCCTGATTAAACTTCACGATCCGACATCTGGTGAGTCGGGTCGTCAGACTCAGTTCATGTATATTGGACATGAGTGAATAATCCATAGCTAATGGCCAATTTGTCCATTTGTTTCAGTAGTTCTTTGTTTCTCTCCTCCTTCAGGATAACAAAGGTCAAGTCATCCACACAGAAACCACAATCAAGCAGGTAAAATAATAAACTGGCTAAAAGGGACTCATAGTGTTACTAGCAATTTGGCCTAAGTCTAGTGAACTGACTATTTTTGAAAACGGCCGAATTTTTTTTTTTTTTTTTTTTTGTGACTGGCTCTTTCAGCGGTCAAGATGAATCAATTCTCCTGCTGTGATTGGGTACCCGCGAGGTCAAGATGGAGTCAACTTGACCGCTCGGGATAGCCCGTTGGTCCCGCGTTTTACTGTCTTTTAATAGCGTCCTTTGCGCCATACAATACTGGTCCTTTATTGGCCAAGCTTGTTCGGTCAAGATGGCGGGATATTGGACTCTTTCTTTTTTTGCGCTTTTAAGGACCTCGACTTCGTCTCCGTCCATAAACACGCAAAAAAAGAAAGAGGCCAATATCCCGCCATCTTGACCTCACACTTGTGGCCAATAACCCATATGTATTCAGAATGTTCTTGTTAGCTATAGCACTATATACAATGTGCATGCTACATGCCAGACCTATTTGGAAACAACTAGAAGTAAAGATCTAATGGCGTGGGTTAAGTCCAGTTTTCCCAGTCTTCGAAATTATTAATATCTTTCCGAAGCGGACAGCATGGACACGCCTAAAATAGTTTCGCTTAGTTATCTGTGTATCGGCGGTTAGCCCGGGTGGTTAGCAATGCTTGGTTGCTGCCTTTCGTGAAAGGGGCTATGTCCTCGTAATTTTAACTTTTTGGGCGACCAAATGAAATTCAGGTACCTTCGCGTACCCTTCCTCAAGTCCAAAAGCGCTCGTAGAACACCAAAAGAAAGATGAAGCTATCAGTTTCTCAAATGGGGAGCAAACCATACACTTTCAATCCTCGACATCCGCAACCGCAGATATAGATATAGGTTTGGTAAACTGGTAAAATAATTTCAAACAGAACTAAACGATTATTTTTGGGTTTTCGCTTCTAATATGTCTTTCGAGTTTTAAATTTCAAAGTAGCTTTGCAAATGAATCATCTGTGATTGTGAACTTATGATAAGGGATGGCACAAGGTACAGAGTTTGTAATTGCGAAGGGAAAGGAAACAAAACAAGATGAAATGTTGGTGACTATATTTTCGATTGAAACTTAAGTCTCACCAGGCTGCTGGACAAAAGGATTTTACAAAAGCATCCAATGAATTAATGATGGGATTTTTTAAGGCTATTATATTTGTATAGGTAATAAAGAATATCCTCGAAAACTGAACGCGTTTTTATAGAAAGTATTTTACAAAAGTTTCCTTTCTGATAGAAAAGAATTATTTCCAAAACTCAAGTAAAAACCGTAAAGGAAAAGAACATTTTGGGTGGACTCGCTTTGAAATCAGAATGAATGGAATGATGTGAAAGTTCCGTTTCGTTGCTGAATTGCTGGTATGACTGGATCGGTACCAGGTCAAGGTCACAGCTCCTTCCTGTAACACTGGGTAGACTTCATTCTTATTCCGTTAGTAGTACTATGGGATACTATAGACCCAAAAACCACCCATAGTACTACTTCTGTTATTGGCCATTCCTATGTTGGTAAGCCAATTGTTTTGAGGATTTGCCAATGAAATGACCTCAAGAACAACAAGTTTATTAAAATTGTAGCATAAAAATGACAGTATTGACAACCCGCAAATAATGGACCAGAATTTTGGAAAGATTCCTGAGGGAAGTAACATTAATCAGCTGCAAAAGATCATCCTAAGAACGGCGCACATACTGAGAAGGTTTCTGTCCATCAAATAAAAAAGCTCCCCTGGTACCTCAGGACCAAGGATTGGCCCCAGTTCTAGAAGACTGTAGAAAGTAAGAAATTAATAGCACAACAATAACAATAACAATAACAATAACAATAACAATAATAATGGTGATGATCATGTAAGGTTCAATTCTTGACATTTACGTGAGGGCGGTTAGTCCGCTGAACAGTTTTCTAGTCGGCTCTTATTCTCACGCCATGTGGATTTCCCGCCATGTCAGATCGCCATGTTATTGAAGCAGCTGAAGAGAGGTGTAGTGTTTGCTTTTAGAGGAATATGCACAATAACTTCGAACCGTTCCCTTCCTCGTTTATTTCGGTGGTTGTTTTTCTGTTAATCCTGCTGTTTGGCAATAAAGGAGGAACGCATAAACGTTATTGAGTCTGAATTCTACAAATAATAATAAATCTTTCTAGCCAAGCACATATGCTCTACTAATTGGGAAGACTAAACCAAATCAACTCTAAATAAAGAAGAATCAAATCAAATCAGATCAAATCAAATCAAATATTGGTGTTTAGTTCATGGATGACGTAGTCATGCCATGAGGTGGGTATAGGAGGCACTTTGATGTCACTCACTCACTCACTCACTCACTCGATTCTGATTAATTCGTTCATTAAA
>JAEMWC010000066.1:1430000-1445000 GCA_016490735.1 Pachyseris speciosa
TTCAAATACTGTCATCGTGCTCTTGCTCATGATCAACTGCTTGCTCAACTGATCCTTGCAGAAACCGGAGGTGCCAATTGTCATATACCGGTTAGACGACTACTCATTCCATCTCTTCATACGTATACAGTTGGTTTTGCCACAGTTCGTTTTTCGATGTCCAGTAATACATGAACTCCTTTACCGATTTTTTTTTTTTTTTTTTTTCAGTGCTGATAACTTGGTTGTTCAAGCAGGTCACCTGGAGAAATTTAGTTCCTTTGTGGTAGTGCATTCTAATGGACAAAATTTGTGGGTGAACCCGGCAATGTTCCAAAGCTCTTGTGATCTGGATTTGCAATACTTTCCCTTTGACAAGCAAAAGTGCGCGATGGTCTTTCGTTCACTGACAGCCAATCGCTCCCTTCTGGACGTACATACCAGAGAAATTGACAGCGAGGATCCTCAGGAAGGTATGCAAATTATCGAAACGCTCTCTGCACTTCGCCTTCGTGCCGGTGAGATAAGCGCAAGAAGCACCAGGCGTTCTCACAAGGGGCTACCACTTCTACATATGCATAGGTGTTTAAATATTAGGGTTTCACTATGGTCAAATAGTTAACTGTACCGCGCTATTTTTTTTCTTGAATTACAACAGTACAACAACCGTTCCTTTGGTAGACAGCAATCACAAAATCCTTTAAGGTGGGAATCAATAGCCTTGCTACGCTCAGGAACGCCTCAGTAGCAAGCTGGGGCAATCGATGTCCACTTACTTTGAACCAATCTCGTATTTTTTTACGCCAACGGCGAACATCTAGTAAACACTAAGAGATAAGAACTAGCACATTATCCGTGGTATTTAGTTAGTATTCAGAAAGTTTCCTTTATTAAATAATCCATGTAACAGAGGTATTTTAAGCTTAAACGTCATATCGAACTCAGCTGAAAAGGAGGTTATTTACAATATATGTTTCTACAGTAATACTGAGCAGGAAACACTTCTAGATTTCGCTCTTGTCACCACCGCAACTCAGTACTCACTTACTACTAAAACTCAAGAAAGAAGGAAATGTTCAAACTAACCAATAGACCATTTTACGGTTGTAGGTGAGAGCGAGGCTGGGGGTGACCTTGTTTTGATGCAAACCTACCTACTTACCTTATGTAAATCATGTTTTTTTATGCTAACTAATGTTTAATCAGCATAATTTCCATACGAAAAGCAAGTAGGTTTTTATCAAAACAAGGTCACCGCTAGCCTCGCATTCAATCAAACGCCAGGGTACTGAGCAAAGAACTGTAAAATGGTGTGTTCGCTTATACCGATGATAAAACACTGTATACTGGATGGGATTTTTTACTTTGTTGTTGAACAGCCCACATACATTCACAGCATGAAAAAAGAGATTTACGGAAAATTAAAGTTGCCGTAAATTTGCGTAAAGTTGGGGAAGCAAGTTTACGCCACTTCGTAAAGCCTTGTAAAGGTAGATTTACGCCTATCGGACGTAAAGCTTGCGTAAAGGTTGTTGAAAGTTGATAAGCCAGATTTACTTTCCTTTACGCGCCATATAAAGTTTGCGTTAAGTTGCACTTTATTAGACTGAAAGTAAAGTTGATGTAAAGCTGGTGTAAACGTGTCCTATCGGATTTTATGCTTGTTTATGTTTTATGTGATGGTTGTTTCAAACCACACATTTCGCAAAACATCGTAATACTACAGAATACTAGCACAAATGAACTCCGGCTCGCAGGATATTGCAAATGACATGGTGTTATATGATCTCTTCAATAAGATTTGGGCTGGGCCTGGATGAGTAAAACCAGCGCTAAAAGAATAACGAGAAAATAGTACTGTTCTGTAAATATTTCAATTCTCAATAATTAATTCAAACAATATTTTCCGATCAAACTTAACTCTTGCAGAGTGTTAGTTAAAGGTTCACCCATTGTGCGCTTTTGTTGTTGTTTCACGATCAAAACCAATACACTTCAACTTCTGTGACAGAGTTATCATAGACTCCATCAAATGATTCCTGAATGGTGCAGGTCGCCCCGATTCCTGGCCACTTGTTGCACGACAAAGCTACTTAAAACGGGTGTCATGTACAAACTAAATTGGATTCCATCATTTGTTAAGTCCTAAGAGTTTTTAATTTTTTGGAATAAAGAATTCAAACTAGGTCAATTTAAATCAGAAGTTATGCACATGCCGTCGGCTTCCCAGCCTGTGGGGTCGATCCCTGGGCTACAGTGTAACCAGGGAGATACACTGTACATGTATGTGGAGGAATACAAAGAGATGGATGGGGTTTCTTTGTCTGAGGGTAGGGGAAAATCTTAACATTGTTTTAAGATCAAACATTAAGGGGTAGGGGTCAATTCACGAGTTTGTAAAGGATGTCAAGGGGATTTTCTGCTGAGAGACACCTCACCCATTGGACTTTGTCTTGCAAGATACAGAGTACCACAACCCACCAGGGAAATTCCTCATGTTTGCTTGACTGAATTTGCAATCCCTCTCAGTAACCTGAGAGTTGACCCTATGGGGAAGCCGATGACATTGTGCATTACTAGGAAAAGTCTAGGTTAAGAAGTGGACAGAAACTTTCTTGTATGATGCATATTATTACAGTTAAAATCTGCTTCTGTTCTAGATTTACTGTAGTAGTTTAATCAATAAAATATCTCAAGTGACAGTTTTTGTTGTGTTAAGAAAAAACCCTCTAGGGCTTGTTTTTAAGACAAAAACTATCAGAGAAATACATGTACATGTACGTACTGTACACATAGCCTCCTTCACACCCGTTGTTTGTGGCGGTCTTATTCGCCCTCCCCACCAACTTCTGCTGAACCAAGCTGGACATTCCATTCCCTGGAACCGACCTATCACACCGTGGCTTTTAAATTTCAGTGGTTAAGTTTCTGTTGCCTCCTTTGCAGCCCTTCATTGTGCTGGTTCTATTCTCTCTCCTGATTGGATACTCAGACAATGGGAATATAATGTCTGGCTTAGTTTAAATTGAATGAATGAATATCAAAAGTCAACATAATGCATTGGAATTTGTGGAAAAATAAGTCTTACTTAAATGCAAAACAATTAGAGTGTAAAAATTTGTAGCTGCCTGATCAGTATAATTGAAGGCCTCGGAGCATAACCATCCTATGTCGAATTTTGGGTTGTTTTTCGATTTTGCCTGGATTTGCCCGAATTGTTGCATGTAAACTGTAATTCGATTGAAAGAAGATGTAATGCAACTTGCAAACCACTCCCATGGAAGGTTGGTTTCTTGGTGTACGTAAGAAAAAATGCATTTCTGGATTCTGGATGAATCAGTCAAAAAAATACCATACAATGTTTTTCCATCGAATTGCAGTTCACATGCAAAAATTCAGACAAATCCAAGCAAAATCGAAAAACGACTCAAAATTCGACATAGGATGGTTTTGCTCCGAGGCCTTCAATTAATGTATAATTGAAGAGTACTGTTTCAGCACATTTCACCTTTAAATCCAAATCTTAAGATTCTAAATGTTGTGCTCTGACATACATTAACTGTGTGCTACTGAATAAGTATAATTTATTGTCTCAGGAACATACGTCTGTATATGACTAGGCCTAGATGCTAGAATTCATTGAATTACCGGTAATTATTTTGCAAATAACTGAAGAAACAAACAAAAACGGTTTGATGCATGTTAATTATTTTGCTCTTTTTCAGTTTAGGCTTCAATAAGAAAAGTGTTACTCCAGTTGGTCCAGTGTTTTGGCTTAAGTTGTAAGTAAATTTGCTGAATTTATGCCTTCAAATCACAAAATAAGTGCAGAAATACACTTCCAGCAAAGTAATGCCGGTACATGTACAACTGTACGGTGTAGTGTAAGTTTGTGTATTTCAGCCACTCACTCAGGTCCAGGCTGTCTAGCTGCTGCACCGAGGTTTCCATTGTTCATTAATTTTGAAGAGCGCATTTTTGAAACCACTCGTGACATGAAATACCGGCTTGCTTTTACTGTTAGCCGTGAAATAGTTGGTCGAACTTCGGAAACGCTACCGAGAATTCATTCGGCACGAAATGAAGTCTGCCCGTTTTCGATGAGTATCTTGAACACAATCCATGGAAAAGTTGCATTGGCGCGCACGGCAAACATTCAAAGCAATATTAAGCGGTACTCCTCGCGATTCGTCTGTGTGAATCAGACTACGTAAACAACGGATGATAACGTGAACGATCGCCGCAGTTATGAACACAACTTAAGCAGTAGTGAAACCAAAAAACAAAACAAAACAAAACGGAAAAAAAAAACCGCTTGTACGGGATTGGAACGCACAACCTCTGCGAAACCGGTGAATTGCCGTAACATCCGCGCTTGTTGGTTCGTAACATATCCGTGACTGATGAACAAGTGAGAATGAATATTTGGTAAACACGCTGCCGAATTTTAACACATAAATCACTTTTGCGTTGATCGCCTCGGGTTTTTGCTTCTATGGAGGCTAATAAACTACAGCAAAAAGTATTCTCACGCGAGATAAACATTTGTGCGCGACTACAGTCATTGTGATGAGACAATCCATCACGCGTGATAAAGGGATTGAATTTAATGCAAATTTTGTTACGTTTTGGAGCCAAGTTAATTTCACAAAAGAGTGAAGTATTTCTGTCAAATTCTTTCACTGTCGTCATTTACGTTAATTTTTATAAGATTTTCATTCCATTGTTTTCCACTTGACGATGAAAATGAATCCATCAAAAACGTTTCAACTGACGAAACCACGCGCAAGTTTTAATTTACGACGCAACACAAAGTTCTGAGTAAACGAAACATGACGGAAAACAGCGTACTCTTAGGACTCTTAATTTTTGCCCTAGAACATCTGATTAACTCAAATTTTTGGTGTAGGTCACCAATAGGAGTTGTCTTGGCAAAAAGTTTCTTCAAGTCAAAACAGCCGTCTTTAATATTTTGTGATTTTTCAGCCATCGGCAAGCCTTTGCGCACTGATTTAGAATCAACCGAGGTTTTTGTACGCTGGATTTAAGATGTACGCTGTATTTATGACAAACAACCGACTTTAGCGCTGTGTTATATCGACCAAAGCCTTTCCGAAAGAACTTAGAGTCAACCAAGGCAACTAGGCGCTGTTTTCGACTCGGACGAACCCTTAAGTCAAGCTGATTCGGACTCAAACAACCGCGCTTCAACGCTAGCGTTGACGTTAACATCAACACTAACCCTAACCATGTCCCTAACCCTATCCCTAGCCCTAGCCGACGCTCTAACCCTAATGTTAAGTCCAACCTAAACCCAACTTAACCCTGAATCTCTTCGGAGTGAGTGCTGTTTTCAGGTCGGACAAAATCTTTGCGCGCTGACCTGAGATTAACCAAGGCTACTGTGTGCTGTTTTTTTTTTTTAAGTCAACCACGGATATTGTGCACTGTTTTCGTGCCAAGCGAGCTTGTCGAGTGTTATGATTAAGCAAAAACGACACATTGCGCATTACGTCTAACTGAACAGAAACGTTCTGTGTTCTCTTAAATCGGTTACGAGCATTTGGCGCTTAGTCTTTCACTCAAAGAATACCCTTGGGCATTGTTAATTAGCATACTCCACCATATTATTGAAGGCCTCGGAGCATAACCATCCTATGTCGAATTTTGAGTCGTTTTTCGATGTGAGAGAGAGCTCTATTGGGGAGGAAAGCCCGGCCCCAAGTGAGCGGCGGAAATCAAGCCTACGTATCTGTGTGCAAATATTGTGTCAATTCAAGTCTGTATGGCATTACTGCACAGTATACAGAGTGGATTTGTTTTCTGTTGATTTTTCACATGTTTGTATTTACATTTCTTCCATTATAGAAGCTCAAGAGTGATGCATATAATTATTTGGGGGCACAGCTGTCAGCTGAGTAATTTTGGATAAGAGCAAAGGTACAGTGCATGAAGTTATGAAACCCAATTTTCATGTAAGCATGCTGTGGTTAAATTTCTTTTGGTTTAAAACTTTGGTTTGCTAGTGGTTCTTTCAAATGAGCTTTACTTTTTCTTTCTAATGTACCTTGTCTTAGTAGTCTTTATACAGTAACAGCTATTGATAGAAGAAATGCAATTATTCACACTTGGCTGTGTTTAGATGCATGTCCCCTTAACTACTGTAATTATCTTTTTAAAATAGGGTGTGGAGAATCTCTTGTGTGTTTATGTGGTTTTCACACAGAGACCATCAAGCATTAGCTTGACAATCCTCTTTATTCTGCCCTCCTCTGCTGCTTGCATACATGTACTTGCTGACAGTTGGACAATCATGTCTGAATCACACTTACACCGTAATTTCGGCTTTAGTTTGGTGCACCCTTTTTGTCGTTAGAACAAAAATAATAGATTTAGTGACTTGTTTTTCTATTGCCAGTCCTTTATAAGTGAATCTATGAGATTTCATAGACTGAAATGCTCAATAGTGTGTGTTCCACCTGTCAGCTCCTCTTTTCATCTTTTCCCCTTTAGTGTGTGTAGGTGCTTTTTGTATTTGTTTTTTTTTTCTTTTTTATTCTGACCCAACCTACATGTAATTTAATGTCATTTGTAAATAATTTTCATTTTCGAAGTAAGCCCTCTCGATGAGCACTGTAACTATCAGGGCCAACTTTGCCAGCAGATATGTTTAAATGAAAAAAACTTTGGGAACCAGTGCAATTATTTCTTTTCTACTTTTCCAAGCTATGTTATCCTTACATACAATAAATCTGAGACAAATGAAAATGAAATGACCATGAAAAATGTAACTCGTTTGAAAAGTTGACCTTAATCACAAATTTAGAGACTGTAGCCCGCATGTTATACATGTACACTGTATGTGCAAACTATACACTTCTGAATCCTTTCATACTGTAATTTTCCTTGTAGCATTCGAAACCAATTTTTTTCTTTTGCAGTTTTTAGAATGAAGATGATGAGGAGGAGTCTGATGAATTTGTGGGAACAACAACTTCATAAAAGCTGATGTAGACTTCGAGCAGTCCCTCTTTCTTTCCTTCACATCTTGTGCTTCGCACTCACTCACAAGATTGACGAAGGAAAGAAAGAGGAACTGCTCGCAGTCAAAGGCTGATGAGCACTGGTGGACTCCAGTTCCAACCACAGAGCATTATAAATACAATAGCTCCCTTGTGGGTAGTTTCAATATGGAGTATCCAAAAGGGTAATGGCAGCCCTGTCAAAATATTTTGTAGTAATGGCCAGCATATAACTGGAGTAGTTGGTAGCAACTGCTACAATTACACTGTAGAAACCCTTGCCTGCTATTTATTTTAGAGCATATCCTGCTGGGCCAGTGTAGTGCCACACTTCCACTTTTGTGTGAAAACACTACTTGTCTGATTTGTTGAAAGCTAAGACTTGAGTTCCTCTTTCACACAGTTTAGCCAGAATGCTCTATAGTTCTGCTCTATTTTTTTGTGGTTTTTGAAAACAACCTTGGATTTTTAGGCTGTACTTTTATTTTGTTCAGGTTTTAATATTCGTATATCCATGAGCAATAATTAGGGTTTACCTAAAACATGGAATCCGGAATGCAGAATCAGGAATCCGGAATCCGGAATACAAAATATGAAATCCGGAATACGGAATGTACAGAAGTTTGGTAAAAAATTTTGACAAAGGTTGAAGTCACTTGGGTAATAATATGGTCAACAAATTATATTATGACTTAGCCTGAGTTTTGCAGCAATCAAGCAATCAATCAATCTAGGGCAGCATTTTAATACTTTGGTTTTGCTTTTAATAAACCGCCTGATTCCTTTAAAGCACACAGCTTTCAATCACACTTCAACGATACTAATCAATGTTTTGTGCATTTTGAACATTTTAAATTAAAATCATTTTAATTAAAAGCACCTTTTCTTATTCTTTTTGTCGATGAATAGTGTTAGGCCTGTCCACAAGTTGACGGCAACTTTTTGAACAACTTTCGATTTTCGATCAACCTTTTTTGATTTCGAGCAACTTTTTTTCCGTTTTCAATGTTTTGTTATTGATTTCAGCTAGATCTTTATAAAACAAGAGCTATTTTAAACGCTTCGTGACCAAAAAGCAGAGAAAAATAACTTTGCATATCTTGACTTAATTGCACGTGGGAACGCTTACGCCTGATTGGTCATTGTCTGTTGCTCCATGCCGGAATGTTTGGGAACTGTATCGGCGCGTACATTTCAGGTTGTCGAGTGGCCGTTGATAAAACGTGGAACATGGGACATTCTGGAACATCCCGGTACATTCAGGAACATCTCCAAAAGACGAAGAAAAATCACTTAAAAAAAAAACTGTTAAATATACAGAAAAAAAGAAACTAACACGAAATAAATATAATCCGAGAGATTAATTGGAGAAAAAAAGAAGACAAAAAAATATTTATTTCAAAAAAAAAAAAAAAAGAAAGAAAAGACGTTTATAAATGCCCCACCTGGAAATGATAGCTATGGGGGCTGGGTGAGGACTGTTTTAGCGCTTTCGTTTGCTTACAACATTTTCACCCTCATACAGTTGTACCGTCTTCAGTCATTGCTCTTTTTTTCGAAAGTCAGTATGGTGCCCAATATACCTTGAAACTTTTATATAGGAACCTTGAGCACGCAAAATCCGCTGCTCTCCACTTCTGATTGGTTAAGGATATCTACAACAACTGAGTACTTGGTCAGGCCTACTTTTACAGTAGGCGATAAACGTGGTTAATCTGCTCCAAGAAAGATTTTATTCCCAATAGCAATGCTTCTCACTCCGTTTTTGCAGCGATGGCTGCACTGCATGGGCCTGTTTGTTTCTTAAGGTTAAACTAGCGTAAAATCTCGCGGATCAGCTCTTTAAGTTGCATTTAATGATCCTGCATACGGTCTTTCTTAATAGTTATCCTTATATCCCTCCACATCTTCTCAACTGGAAAGAACAAACCAAGTCCCAGACTAAGGCTTCACTCCTGTCACCTACCTCCTCCTGTAAGACATCTATCGTCTTCATGGTCAGTGCTTATAGCTTAAGATCTTCGATTGCACCTGTCCTTTCTATTCCGAGAGAGTCGGGAACTTTTCAGCACTCGGCAGCAACTACTTTTAATAAGCTCCCTGTAGCTATTAGAAACATAACTGAGTATAACTCCTTTTGTCGTAGTGTGAAGAGACATTTTTTATCTTTATTTATTCATTATTATTATTATTATTATTATTCGGTTCTTTTAACCCTCTTATTAATTATTAATTCCAGTTTCTAGATTCCGGATCCCGGATTCTGGATTCCGGATTCCGGATTCCGGATTCCGGATTCCATATTTTAGGTAAACCCCAATAATTATGCTCTCCACTTTCCAAATTATCCTGTGTACTTTGTCAATGTTAATAGTTAATTTCATAGGTTTCCTTTTAACTGATGCAGCAAATCAGTGTTGTATAAAGCTACATGTAGCTGGATTTAGAAACATACAGTAGAAGGGGAAAAGCTGTATGTTAAAATTAACTTTAATGGCGTGATTATTGTCATCAGTTTGTAGCAATGAAGAACGTGGTTAGAATAACCATTAAAAGCGTTCACTGGTACTGTCATTGTATAGTTAATTTAATCTTTTATTATTAGTTTCACAGCCTATTTCTTTTCCAACCCATAGGGAATAGTTATATCTACATGTACTGCCCATTAACTAATTGGTTACCACAGATTCACCACCCAAACCCAAAAAATGGAGTTAAAACAACCATAAACCATATACTGTAGTTATTAGAACCAATATTAAGGTACTGTAACCTACAAGTAAATTACAAGTGCAAAGGATCACAACTTACTTTTAAAGTGTAGCAAAGGCCACCAAACTGGCCTAAATCTCTACTTTACACCAGCTTTACACAGTGCTTAAAGGCCTCTTGAAGTCTCATTACACTACCTTTACATTTAAGCGTAAAGGTAGCGTAAAGGTTGCAATTACAGAATGTAAATGTTGCGTAAAGCTTCGTAAATCCAAACTTTACGCCAGCTTTACACAGTGCTTAAAAGGCTCTTAAAGAAGTCTCATTACACGAGCTTTACGTTTACGCGTAAAGGTAGCGTAAAGCTGGCATTTACATAATGTAAATGTAGCGTAAAGCTTCTTAAATCCGAACTTTACGGCGGATTTCTGCCAACATTACTCCAACTTAAATTCGTCTTTTCATGCTGTGATTGACAATAACTTTCTATTATTCTTATCTAGAGCTTGAACTCACCACTTCAAATGGCTATTGGTCATTGAGACGTTTTGCCATTAAGACCAATGTCTACAAAGACCAATCAGACCAACGCCAATTTCGTGAGGTTATCGTGTCTTTCGTCATCGGACGCCGTCCCATGTTCTTCGTCCTGTTTTCCATCGTGCCTTGCATGATCATCGGCATGCTCATCCTAGTTAGCTTCTTCATTCCAATCGAAAGCGGTGAGCGTATCGGACTGTGTGCCACCATTCTGCTGGCTGTCAGTGTGTACCTGCTTGTTGTAACCGAGCAGCTGCCTGAGCAGTCGGAGACGCTGCCACTGATTGGTGTTTATTACATGGTGATCATGTTTGAAATCGGATTGGCGCTGGCCGCTACTGTCCTGGTACTGATGGCTCAACACGCAACGTCCGAGCCACCGAAGGTTCTGACATATTTAACAGGTTTGTTCTTCATGTTGTTTGTCTGTCTGTTTGTTTGTTGTTTTTACGTCCAAAGTTGGGTGTTCTCTTCTGGAGAAAACTTTCAACATTTATACGAGTAATAACGACCAGATCGTTCAAGAGAAGGGCCAGAACAAATGAGTTCTTAGTCGCAGCTTCAAGAGCTAGAGGGTGTAAAAAACACCTGGCGATTTGCAGATTGTTTGGATATGTTAAACTTGGGTTTCTCGACCTTCCGGGAGCTTTCAAATATAACTAGAACTGAAGGAAGAGGACTTAGTTTAGTGCAGTGGTTAGGGCCTTGAAAACTGAAATCTGGATGTCCGGGGTGCATATGAGTGCCGGTCTAACGACTATGGGGAATTACTTTACTTTTGACTGTCGTCTTATGACTCGTTTCTTTATCACTGAAACTCCCCTCAAGGTGAAAAAGGATAATTAGTCATTGACATAATAATTGTTTTAACATATTGTGACTATCATCATTATAACCCCTCGTGCAAGTCCTCTGAGAATTGTGCGCTTGTATGAAAAGATTGAAGATTGACGTCAGTTTTGTATGCGTCTGTACTCGTATTGATCATAAATTGCGTCATAACATGGTGAAAGTGGCTGTGTGGTAACCAGCCGCAGGTGAGTGTTTCCACAGTAAGCTTTGACAATGTTATGACGCAACTTATTACAGACGCATTGAAAACTGACGGAAACTTTTTTATTTACAATACCAAAACCTCAAAATGGTCAAATGCTGGGTTCAAATGACAAGAAAAGTAAACGTTAACAGATCCGTTAACATATGACGTAAATGATTTTTTTTTCAAACCGACGTAAACATTGTCAGTAGCTTTTCTCGCTTTCTGATTAGCTAATAACAACAGCTAAGAAAGTTTCATTGGCTAAAAAAGTTGATATTTTGACGTATTAGGCTAATGCTTTGCTTTTATGACTGGTACAGTTATTGAACAACTTCGCATGGCTTTCCTTGCGCCAATATTTTATGTTAAAACAGCCAACAGGAATTGACCGCGGTTCAAAAACCTCAAAACGTTACAAGTAAACAATACACGACACGTATGATTGTTCGAAAACAAATTTAAACAATCAAAACACGATCAAACATTTTCATCCAACATGGTGTTGGACGAACATTTTTGACGGTTTAGCCACCTCTCTAACAATTGGATTAAAATGGCTTTTTCTTGTTTGATCTAGATCAAACATTTTCATCCAACATTCCGCGTTACGAACAAACACCCCAACCAATAAGGCGTGCACAGCCGGGAAAAAAAAACCAAAACAACAACAACAACAACAAATGAACCACGTAACGTCAAAATTTCAGCGAAAACAATCGTTTTGGGAACTCACTCTGTCTAGTGTTTGCTCAAACATCGTTTGGGCGTTTAGCCACCCAACATTATGTTTGACAAACACGATGTTGGATGAAAGAAATTTGATAGTTTAGCCGGGGCTTTAATCCTTAATTTTAAGAGGACTCGTTGCGATTACGTGCTAATGAGATAAGGGGAAAAGTTTCTTAACGCTGTTGAGGCACAGACGTAGAAAAACAGCCAGCCAAGCGGAGTAAAAACACTCGTTCGCTTGCAAGCAAAAACAAAACAAACAAACACTTCAACTACTTCTTTGCGTCCAAAACGAGTAGAGATGATTGTTATTTATATCCGGTCGAGAGAAAAAAAATTCCTCTAAATTTACGATTATAGTTAATTTAGAACACTGACAGTCTGAAAGGAATTCTGGGAGGTTAACATTTTTGTTTTAAAATAACAATCCTTAGTGTTCGGACAAATTCTCTCTTCTAACCACTAGACCACCACGTTGCTAGTTGAAACAAACCTCAATTTTTAAACATAATATTATTCATGCGCTTATTGTACACACTGTGGTAAGCCTATATAATCACTCGCTTAACTAAGTTTAGAAAGCAAATGGAAAAGGTGGATCACCGAACCTCAACAAAAAGCTAACCATTTAAAATCAGCGCTTAGGCCTAATCACTGTAGATCAATGATATTCTATGCAAGATTCTAATAAATATCGTGTTTTACAATTCCTTGTCGTCTTGTTCTTCGGTGGTCTAGTGGTAAAAAGCCGTTCCTAGTAGCAGCAGTTCCGGTCTCAAATCCAGTCCAAATAACATGGAATTTATTTTTTCTTTGTTCTTTTCTGAAAAAAAGTCCTTGGAAAAAGTGTTCTAACCTAACGATAATCATAAATTCAGAGCAATTGGCCATGTTCTAACGATTGAGGGCCTGGGAATGAATTTTAAAATTTATCGATTGGAAAAAAATGTTGACACTGCATGAAAGAGCTTGCCAACTTTGACACTGTTCGGTTGAATTCGAGCTGAGACAAAAGCTTTTGAAAATTGTTAACATAAGAGACTCCGTATGGTTTGGATGGACACACTTTCCGAATAGAGACATTTGTATGGGAAAGCTCATTCCCTAGTAATATTACTCGAACGTGTGGATGATTGCCAGAACGAGCAAATGCATTGCAAAATTTGTATTAAAGGTGAGTAATTTTACTAACATCTGACTAAAATGGTGACTGTATAGGGGTCAGTAACCAAAGTTTTTCAATAGAAAATTGTCCGAAGTTTTTTAATGTTTTCAGTCTAAAAAACAACACAGAACACTCCGTTAAAGGTTTATATTTCATATGCGACGTGCGGAAAATAAGCAGCATTGCTACCGGTAAATTTATCTGAAGTTTTCTGTTGAAATTCATACATAAGACACCTTACGCAAACACTAGAGGCGGCGGAGTGGACGTCAACCGGAAGTGAAATTTCCCATTCTCGAGCTAATTAGCCTAATCACGTGGAGTGTTGCCCGCGTCCTCCTACAGTGGCGGCTGCGAGAAAGGTAGGTTTCGCCGCCTCGAGAGACCGTGACTTTATTTTCTGATTTGTAGCACCAAAAATACACAGAACCTCTTCTATATAGTCAAAGAAATGTTTTTTGACGCTCATATTTGTATTTCATTTGCAAATATTTGATATTTTTTTTTATAGCGAAAATCCGCTTCACATTGGAAGAGTGAGTGGAGAACAAAGATGGCAAGCGAAGCCCGTAGCGAAGGGGCTCTGTCTAAAAGTGGGACGGGAACGTGGGGACGGGGACGCAGGGACGCGTGTTCAGGGACGTGGGACGTGGGACGCGAGATGTGGGACGTGGGGACGTAATATCGAGGACGCAGGGACGTGACATCGGCGACACGTGGACGTGACATCGGGGACACTGGGACGTAAAGTTTAACTCTAACTGCTTTGGAAATTCACTGATGCGAAATTTCGCAAGTTTACCGTTGCAAACTAGGCTTAGGGCTAAAAAAAGCTCGTCTGAGGTAAATACGGTTAGGGGCTATTAACTTTAAACATCTAGGATTTTTTTTTCGTTCATTTCATTGCTCGGATCAGTGAAAATTTAAAATTGCTTTTATCCCCGACACCCTCCCTGCTGTGGCCAAGTATGCTCCAGCGAGTTTTCAGTGACTCTGGACAGCAGTTTCCTCAAGTCGAGGTAGTGCTTCTTCACTTCGTGGGCGACCATGGATGATTTTCACGGTAGGTGTTACCGAGATTGTAATCCCTACGAATAATCGCTCACAATAGAATTTCAAACAAGTTTCGACAATTGTCGGTTTGAGAATGAATGTACGAAAATCATGTATTTGAACTGCGGATTAAGGAATGAAGCTATGAATAATCATCGAAGTTAAGAGCACTACTTGAGCAGCAGTGAAAATAAGGTCTGAAAAAATTAGGGCTAGATTCCCTTACAAGCCTGAATATTTTTTTTTTTCATGCTTTATTTTCACTGCTGCTTAAGTAGTGTTCATAACTGCGATGATCATTCACAGCTTCAATTTTCGTTTTCTCTAAAAAAAAAAAAAATTCCATTATTCCCTGAACAATCTGGCAATGAAAAACACCAATTTTCATACAGACGTTTTTTTTTTTCCTGAAATGCTTTCCAGCATCAAGATTTACCAGATTTGAGCTGGAATGTACAAGGATTGCAGTTATTACTGAAAACCATCTCAGTAACACTAACCATGAAAATCACTGACAACTCGCTGCAGCATACTCGGTCACAGCAGGGGAGTGGGGTCGCGGATAAAAGTAATTTTCAATTTTCACTGACCCAAGAAATAAAATGAACGAAAAACAAATCCTTAAAATGAAAAAGTTAACAGCCCCCAACCGTATTTACCTGAGACTATCTATTTTTAACCCTAAGCCTTGTTTTCAACAGTAAAGTTGCGAAATTTCGCATCAGTGAATTTCCAAAGCCGTTAGAGTGAAGATATTTTCT
>JAEMWC010000066.1:1452500-1477500 GCA_016490735.1 Pachyseris speciosa
AACAGTCTAAGGAGATAATAGGGCAAGTGAAGTACTACCGGGCTGGGGGGGTAGGGGGGGGAGGGGGGGGGGAGGCGACGGGGGTTGGAGATGGGAGGTGGGAGGGAGGGGATTAGTTTCTGCCTGCCCGCACTTCTCGCTATAGATTTCACTAAGGTTATACTCTGATATCCATGAATTTCGCTCTAAACAACGAATGAGAAGTTTTCCCATTAGGGCAGCATTTTGAAACGGGCGTCATTGAAGGTCCTTTTATTGGCCGTTAAACGTTTTTAAGATGGGGCATTTTCATTCCCAATCTCCTCTCGGGCGTTTTCACTGTTCAGTGAGCATGCCCTCTAGAAACTCTATCAGTGCATTTGTCTATGTTTATATGCGTCTTCTGTTAATGTACGGGAAACTTAACAACATGTGTTGGGTCACAATTTACAAGTTAAATTCGCACAATAACTCACACAATAACTTCGTTCGGGACGTGAGCGTTTTCGGAGACCTCCATTTTTACCAGTCATGGTTCTATGGTTTATTAACACGACCGAAACTTCCACGCTTTGAAAGCATTTTCAGACATATTCGACAACAAGAGAGAATGACAACCATTTCATCTGTATCAGCAGTGGAGTTCTGCCAAAACGCATTGTCAAATAGAAAATTTCAAACGAAAACCGGCCTTCATGTGACTGAAACTTAAAAAAATTCAAAGCAAATTAACAAGTAAGACTCACAACATGAATAGCGAACACAAATCGCAGCAATGCCACACTTCAGTGGTTAACAATAAGATGCCCAATAAAGTCGCTAATTTATCCACTTTTAATGTCTTTTATAAACAAACATTTAAAGCAATTGTCAACGCATTGTTACCTGCAAATTCCGACACGTGCGCGAACGCACGTTTAAGCTGTAATCGATACACGCCTTCTTCAAGACGCGTCGAATGGAATTCATGCCAGGCATACAAAGAAAACAAAATTTGCCAAATGTCGTTTCTAAGGGCATTCGCTTCTCAAAATGAAATGTATTACCTTTTTTTAATGGCTGTTAGAATGGTTTATCCAGGCCTTCAATTATCCTCTTCTTGGTGAGATGCCTTGGACCTACTGGAAATTTGGAAATCAGCTGCAGGTTTCTTTCACTTTGGGTCAAATCACCAAAAGTATGTTGCAATTGTTTTTATATGTTCTTGGAATTAGAAAATACGTTTATGGGTATTCGTTACAACGATTTGAATAGGATCAATTATAGGTTGAACTCAGGATGAAGGAACTAGAAACCCCAAGGTTTTAGTTTGGAACGCCTGGAACTGAGAAACTCAGCCAAAGCTTTCCACTACCTGAGCAATAAAGTCATCAAATTATGCTAAAATGTGGGCAAATGATGTTAAGGCGCGACTTGTTTAAGTGCGTTGTTATGTATAAATGTGTTAACAACTTAGTGTCAGCATATATTAGCTGTAAGATAGGGAAGCGATCAAATGCGCACGCTTACAATCTCCGCAACAGTGAAGATCTAAACCTGCTAGAATGCCGGACAGCGGCTGCCCAGCGCGGTTTCTTTTATAGGGCAGCAAAAGCGTGGAATAGTCTCAGTAACAACACTAGAACTGCTCGATCACTAAGATCATTGAAAAGAAATTAGAAGACCTTCAAAGAATCCTTAACTGCTGGAAAAGAAGGAACTTAACGCTACTTGGGAAAATAAATGTTGTCAAGTCACTTGGTTTGTCGAAATTAATTTATAATGCTTCGGTACTGACTGTACTAGAAGGGTTCTCAATACAATTGGATAAGAGCACATTTGATTTTATCTGGGATAAAAAACCTCATAAAATTAAAAAACTCACCTTAATTGGTGGCAAAAAAGAGGGAGGTTTAAATATGATCGAGTTTGAAGCCATGAATAAAGCCTTAAAAGCGTCGTGGGTTAAAAGATTAATCAATGACACGGACTCACCATGGAAAATAATTCCAAATTGCACGACCCAGCAGTATTGAGGTTTGAAATTTTTGTTGGCTTGCAATTATAGCACGAAAGAACTTAAGCTGAACAGTGTCCCTCATTTTTACAGAGAAGTTTTAAATATTTGTGAAGTGATCAAAAGAAAGAAGTTAGAAGTCTATCAAGATAGCATTGACCCACACGATATTATAATTTGGAACAACAGCGATTTAAAAATTGAAGCAAAACCTGTTTTCTATAAGTCGTGGCATAACGCAGGCGTTGAGAAAGTTAAAGATCTTTTAGATCCCAGTAATGGAAATTTTTATACCTATCAAGAGTTTAAAACGAAATTCAAGGTGAAAGTCAGTTTCATCACATATTACGGTCTTCTTAATGCAATAAAAAGCAAATGGAAAGTACTGGCACCACAAATACCAAGTGAAACAAGAAACCAAAACTGGCTCGACGATTTAGAAAATCTTACCACTGCTGCTCTCCACAAGATTATCGTTGAAAATAAATTCCAACCATCCATCAATGAAAATAAAATAATCAGCCTTGGGGTAGCCCGACCCGATATGCATAAAATTTATAACTGGCCTTTTAAAACTACCAAAGACACAAAGCTGACAATGTTCCAATTTAAGATAAATCACGACATTATTTACACCAAAGACAAACTTAAGAGGGCTAACTTAATATCTGATGATACGTGCCACCTCTGTAAAAAAGAGAAGCACCCAACCAAACACATGTTTCTACAGTGCGTCCATGTAGTCTCTTTCTGGAATAAATTTAAGGCTTGGTGGCACCATAATACTAAAGAAATTATTAATTTGAACGACTTAACCCTTCTTTATGGACTTGTCAAGCCCCAAAAGCATCAGAAAGCTTTAAGTCTAGTCTTGTTAGTAGCAAAATACTTTATCTACAAAAGCAATCTAGACGAAGAATCGTTGCTCTTTTCGCTTTTCAAACTCAGTGCAACTTAAAGAACTTTAATGACCGAAAGGTATATCGCAATCAAAAACAAAACCGCCAAGTTTTTTAACAATATATGGAATTGCCTTATTTCAAGCAATTTTATTCGAGCTATTCCAGTAGGTGTAACTTACTAAGGTAAAATTAAATTAAGCATAAGTCAATGTAGCTGATTTGTGTATATTAGGGTTTGTTAGCATAGCTTATAATGCATTTGTATTTATTTATTTTCGTTCCTCCTGTCTCTTCTAGTTTAATTATATGTACACGTATTGTTTTTTTTTTGGTTAGTTGTATAATCAATAAAGCATTAAATAAATGAAAAAAAAAAAAACTAAGATCATTTAAAAAGCATGCAAAGGCAGAATTAATGAAGAAATAGGGTATCTCAACTTGCAACTATTGTATATTATCACAGTGTTAGCTGTTATTATTGTTAATTTTAGCATTAGTAATTTTAATTTGTTATTTATATATCAAGTTCATGTAAGTTATTATATATAAACATTGTAAATTAATTCTGAAAAACCCCTTGGAGAGAATTAATAATAAAGTATTGTATTGTTTAAATACCTCGCTATCACTAAAAAAACAATTTCAACCAGGTGGTGGATTCGAGTTGATCATTTCACATGCGTCAGTTGTAACAAAAGTACGTTCACGCATATTTATTTTAAATTGATTTAAAATGTTGCCCACTATAAAATCTTAAAATCACTGGAGGGGATTGGTAGGAGTCATCATAGATGGTGTTGTTAACTAGCGCCTTCACTTCACCTTCAACTCTACCATTATAATTTTCGATCGCTGAAGTCAGTTTTTGTCCCTCAAAGTGTTCAAACCACAATCAGAGAGAACCAAAGTATTACATATCAAACCTGTAAGAAGAAATATGTAACGGTAGGGAACTCTAGGTAATATGACTGTTGACGTAAAGGAGGTCGGTCACGATATATTGGGTAGAGACATAAAAAAAAAACATTTAAATAATGGGAAACAGTGAAATAACAGTTTGCTAAGGAAGATAAGCAACGAAGAGAGAAGAATAAATGCAAATATGGCGAGGATGGCGAAGGATGGAGAAGATTGAAATGGATTATAAATGACCTTTTTTGAAAAATTGAGGCTTTTCAAAATAAAAACTGTGAAAAATCACTCTTTTGTTTTTTTTTTTAACTGAGGAGACTAAACTTTTCACAATCAAAAGAACGTGATGTAGCACCTTTAATAGCGGAGCTCCGGCGGCCCGAAGGGCCACCAAGCGGAGCACCATACCTATAGAAACCCGTCAACTGCTTTTCTCATGGTAAAAATGGCTAGCGGTATTGCTCGTGAGCGCGTACGACGACGACGGAGTTGCCCAGTAATTAATAATATCCTAATAATCATCATAATCGTATCTATAACAAAATTCTCGATCGTGATTGGCTCTCCGCGCGCCTATTTGTCACGTAATCGACGCGCGATCACGTGGGTGTCCAATTACAGGTATCCAATTTGAACTTTTTGTAATTGGACACCTGCAATTGGATACCCACGTGATTTTCACGTCAATTGCGCGCGCTTTAATGGCTTCCTTTGCAAACGTTTCCTGCAGTTTTCAAAACATGGAAAGCGCTAAAGACGTTTTCGCTCAAAAGACCTTCCCAAAATAAATTTTTAATTCCGAAATTTGTTATAGATACGATTAATTAGTAATTGGACCTCGTGTTGTACAATTCAGGGAGTAATCGCGCTCGTATTTTCAAATCAGCCTCGCGCTTCGCGCTCGGCTGATTTTGAAATTACTCGCGCGATTACTCCCTGAATTGTACTCCACTCGGTCCAATTACTATTACTAATAATCCAACATGGCGGCCATACTCCACCTCAGTCTACCTGGCCCAGCTGACCAGCTAGTTTACAGCGTACGTCTTTGATACTGGACATTTATCTTATAGCAAACTGACAGCTGTCAAAACAAGGTTTCCGCTGACCAGTGTGACGTGACCATATCGCGGGCTCAAGTTAAGACCTGATCAAGGTCAGCTGTTTTTTTTGAAGTTCACCGCTGACCAGGTACTGGTTTTTTTATTTGGATCGCAGGCTCAAGCCAGGTAAACTTAACCAAAACGAGACATTCAAGCGAAAACGAGGGTACATTTTCCGCGCGCTTTCTGCAGCTCGTAATTTCACATTCAGTTGGTTTCCTCATTTTGACCTTAACAACTTCATCTCCTTCGAAGTTTGCCTTTTAATTTGCATAAAAAGCATAAAAATCAAGAACTCGTTCACAGATACCCCAGAAGGTCAAGTCATAAACTGAAAGGAAGAGCAAAATGATTTGTCTCAGGAAACGCTTAAAACTTGGTTTGACTTGCATAATCGACGGCCGGACTGTGTGGTTGAAAAACAGAATGATTCAACGCTTCAAGGGCTTTCGCTTTACCGCGGCATCTCGTAGCTCACCAACAAAGTTCACTTAACAGTTCACCGGCATTAATGGGAGGAACGAGTAGCTCAAAGTTAGGGGAAGAAGTTCTTTCTTTGGACAAACCGTTTGCTATTTTTCCAGATGCGTGTTTTAAATAAAGTGGATTCGTATTTTCAAGTGGTACCAACCTCTACAACACAGGTGACTGAATTAAATAAATTGAAGCTGAACATTTGCTTTAATCGTTGCTACTTTTGTTCAGGAATGAAATTTGTAATTTTCTCTCGACTGGATATAAATAACGATCATCTCTACTCGTTTTGTACGCAAAGAAGTAGTTGAATTGTTTGTTTGTTTAGTTGTTTTGCTTATTAGTGAACGAGTGTTTAAACTCCGCTTGGCTGACTGTTTCCAGTGTTTTTCGACGTCGGTGCCTCGACAGCCTCAAGAAAACTTTTGCCGTTATCTTATTGCACGTAATCGCAATGCGTCCTCGTAAAATTAAGCATTAAGCGATGGATCAAACACTTCATCCAACATCGTGTTGGATGAGCATGTTTGACCGTTTAGCCGCCTCTCTCAACTTTGCATTGAAATGGCTTTCCATGTTTGATCAAGATCAAACATTTTCATCTGATCATTTCGCTCTACGAACAAATGTTTGATCGTTTAGCCAACCCAACCAAGAAAGTGCACAGTCAGTAAAAGCAAACTAAATGAAGCACATAACTTTAAATTTCAGCGAGAACACGCATAAATCGTCCTGTGTACTCCCTTTGTCTTGTGTTTGGTTTAACATTGTTTGTTTAGCTGCTAGCAGAGGTTTCTCGCCGGCAGAGACCTCTGCTAGCAGAGAGAAATTGTTTGTCGGCTAGTCACCCGACGTTTTGTTTGTCAAACACAATGTTCAGGAAAATCACGGTTTGATTTTTTAGTTGGGGCTTTAGTATTACTTGTGTTCTGAGTGAAGAGGACACTTTTCAGAAACTTCTGAAAACACAAGTGATATTAATCCTTAATTTTTCTCGGCCCCAGCGATTGCCTATCCAAACCATCGGTTTGTTTTCCTTTTCTCTTTTCTCCGACAGTTAAGCTTATGTGAAATTTCTTTAGCAATTTTTATTAACTTACTACGAAATATGTTTGTTACTTGTCTAATTTCTCCACCTTTTCTAAAGAAACCTGCCGACCCACGCATTAAAATTTGTTTTCTTTTAATTTGTTTTGTTATTCTGTGGTTTGTGAATTGCGGTCAATTCCTGTTGACTGCTCTCAACGATCAGGTTCGTACTCTACGGACTGTTATGTCAAAATTTAAAATTGCTTTGTAATTTTTGGAACTTACTGCGAGAACAGTATCTTTTGCTACTTGTCCACCTTCGCCAAGTTTTTTTTCGAAGAAACGTTCGCATCCTAATTTGTTTCCTTGCATTTTTTGTTTTGTTTTGTTTTTTTTTTTTTGCTTTTTTGTGGTTTTTGAACTTCGGCCAATTCCTGTTTACTGCTCTAAACTATCAGCTAGGTTGGTACTCCTCTTTCCACGGGCATTGATTATGTCAAAATTGCCTAGTAATTTTTCAAGCTTACTAGAAGCTTACTTGTCTATTTTCTTCACCTCCAAGAATATTCGAAAAAACATAGGCGTTGTGTATTGTATATTTGTACTGTTTTAATGTTTTGAGGTTTTTGAACCGCGGTCAATTCCTGTTGACTGCTCTTAACACAAAATATTCGCGCAAGGAAAGCCATGCGAAGTTGCTCAACACCAGTAAAGAAACAATAACCGTGGAGCTCCGCTTTTAGACTTGGCTAAATCTATATATTATTAAGGTGGCTGATTATTCGTATTAGCAAGACAAGCGGAACCGATGTGAGTGAAATGATCTTGAACTTGGCTCATAAAACACTTAACTAAATACAGTGGAACCTCGATTTGAAGAAGTTAAGTGCCAAGGGACTGGGCAAATTGAATATTTAAATCGAGGGTTCGTTATATCGTAATCCTCGTTATAACGAATTTCCGGAAAAGAACCGAAATGTTCGTTATATCGATGCATAGTTAAAAATGGTTTTGTATTAGGTTTTACTACCATGCATTTCGGAATCTGAACGATCACTTAGCATTTTTGCGTTAAATAAATAGACTAAAAGGTCGTAGGTTACAGGGTTAAAGGATTTTATTCCCTGTTGGTTTGTTCTTCCGGCATTCACCTTTCTCTTGTGTTGACGTTTATTCGTTATATCGGGGTAGATAAACGTTTGGGCTTCCAAATTTTACTCGTTATAACGAGGATTTCGTTATATCGAAGTTCTATTCCATATTTTTTACTGTCACTTCAGCCGGGCTGAAGAAAATCGTTTGTTACATACCGGGTATATAGAGGTTCGTTAAATCGCGGTTCCACTGTAACTGCCAGCAGACTGACAAATTTAAATCCTTTACCAGCAAAAATTGTAAGTGGGTTTTCTTCGATTTTAACGTAGCGCCTTGACCGTCTGGATGAAAATACTATTAATAGTTACAGCACGAAATTCTCTGCAAACTGAAAACGTTCTTGAACTGTATCACGGCTGTGATTCAGTTAAACTGAGAAATTATAACCGACTACTAGCATTTTCAAGCAAATGGAACAAGGTCAACAATGTTGAACGACCTTTAGACTTGTTGGCGTCCTCCAAAATTGCTGAATGTTGTACATGTCCTCGGCCGTTTACCGTGGGTAGCGCCTCGTGCTGTCTGACAGAAGAGAATCCTGGGGATGCTTCTTTTAAACAACGCACATGCTGATGAAGGGCCTCTTTGGGGCTATTTGAACCGCCGACCGGTTAGCTCAGTGGTAGAGCACTGGACCACCGTGCGGGAGGTCGCGGGTTCAAATCCCGGCCGGACCAACACTCGGGGTCTTTAAATAATTGAGGGCAAAGTGCTGCCTCTGTAATGACATCTACCGGCAAAAAGTTAGGCTTTCTAGTCTTCTCGGATAAGGACGATAAACTGTAGGCCCCGGCTCACAATACTTTCACTTAATAAGACTCTATGGGACGTAAGAGAACCACAAGGGACAAATAACTAACAAGAATTGTGTAACAAACAAGCTTACATACGGAAATTTTTCATCCAATATGGAAATTAAAAGTAGGGACTCTCAGAAACCAGGAAATAGCATGGGTTCAAACTTGGAAATTGACCGTCGGAATTTCCATAACAAAGCATGGGAGTAGTGAGTTACTACTGCTTCACACTAGCGACATAACGACATCGACACAACGACATATCAATTGCGAAATAGAAAATATAAAATATTTAAGATAGTTCGCGTCCACTCTTAGATCAATAGGTGTGTTTAGATGAGAGTGTGTAAACACGGTTGTGACGTCATGCTGTTTGTGTTTCCCGGTACAATTAGAAAATATTTCAAAGCTTTCACAAGACTCGTAAAGCAATTTCAAGTATAAATATTAAGGAATGGAGAAAGAATTGCCAAATTTCGATTTGGGGTTTAGCTATCTCTTCCCCCGTGAGCTCAAGGAAAGAAAGCAAAAGAAAAACCACAGCGCTTAGCCTGCCTCGATGATCGTGAGCTAGTATACCTAAAAGCAAAGCTAAGAGGACAAAATTTGCAACAAAATAGTCAGTAAACATTTTTAAGGTAATTATTGCATTAAGTACTACAATAAAATTCTCTATAAGACATTCTTGATTTAAAAAAAATGTACACGAAAACGTACGCCAAACTATATGCTGAAGACTGTAAATGCTTCAAATAGAACTGTGCGTGGCCGATCGGTTGCTGTGTTTTGGCTGTCAAATTAGCGTAAAATGTATTTTCTCTGAGACCTTCTCAGCTTAAAAATGTACAACAACCTGGATCCGCTGCTTGAGCTATGCTTCCTATCCAGCAAAAGTTCACAAGGCACGATGAGCGATTCAACTTCTTAACCTTGTTCTCGGGCTGCCAAATCGGGCAAGTTCGCGCCACTTTCAGAAGCGGTCAAGCACAGTGACATTCATTTCCAGCATGTGGCTTGCCAAAAATTTCGAATTGATTTTAACTTGTATAACGCGAATTCTCATTGGTACATGTTTTGTCAGTTGTGCGTTATGATTGGCTAGTGGGAAATACAATTGTTCAGAGCGTGTAATGAGAAAATCTACTTCAGTCAAGAAGTAAATAAACAAAGCTTCCCTTCATTTGTGGAATTTAGAAATATTTTATAAAATCAATAGAGGATCTTTGTCCGTGTTTACATAGCCTCATCTAAACACTCGGGGAGTTGGGAGAATTCTCGAAAGTTATGCAAAGTGTCTCGAATTCTCCTAACCCCACTCGCGTTTAGATGAGGCTATGTAAACACAGAAAAAGTCCTTTATTGCTTAAAAATAATATATTTACTATTTAACACCCAGTGCCATTGTTCTACCTCTGCACTAAATCACTGATTGCAGTCTGTAAAGATGCTAAAACAAGTGTGTCAGGAAAACGGGGCGATCCTTTTTGTCACCAGGGAAATTCTCAGGGGTAATATATAGTAAACGTGCTAAAACAAACAGGTTGCAATATTAAAAACAGGCTGCAATATTAAAACAATTGCAGTGTACAGGCTGCAATATTTTTAATATTGCAGCCTGTTTATTTTATGACGCTTAGTATATATGGCTCTTTTAAAACGGCCTTGTTTTACGCCCAAAAACGCCAATCTTTAAATACTCCTAAGGTCCCAGCGCCATTTCCTCCAACTCGGTTGTCGTAATAGGCTTGCCACAAAGCGCTCATCTGAAGCAAAATTAAACACCATGCATTACTCACTAATAAAAATACCACGGCTCGATTCAATTAAATCATGTATTAAACGGAGGAAAATTAAACGGACTAATAAAACTTACCCTCGTTCTCCAAACCACCAGCTTCAGACGTGAACCTTCACCAGTATTTCGATTTCGGTTAATTTTGTTGTGCTCTAAAAATTGCCTCTTCATCCTCGTCTGATGTGAAGCCACTGTCGTATACTTCTTTCATGTCTGGTCACAACTGCTCAAGCAGTTTAAGGCCTGGGTCGGGGGGCGTTTATTAGAGAAAACGGTTTTTTGTGATATAACAGCCCAGGGGAATGACACTGAAACGAAATCCGGCACATGGGTAGCTCTCATCATCCTTAACATTTTGACGTGCAATAAACGTTATCTTAGATCACGTGGCGTGTCACGTGACCATTTCTTTGAAATAATCACTTATTTGAGGAGTAGGTGACTTTTGTGGGATATAATATCGAATAAAAACGCTTTTCTTATGCGTATTAATTATTTCCGGCGTCTCACGTTTGGAGCGACCGTCCATCGTTCTCAACAAAAAAGTTGTGAGGGCAAAGGTCATTTTTCTTCCCAGAATTCAACCCTTAGCTGTTGATAATTTAAAAACTAAAACTCGTGAGCAATCACTCCAAGCGTAGAAAGTTAGATATGTTGGATTTATATTAAAAACGCTGATTTATTTATCTGTAAACTTAAAATCCGCCACCGCATCGCCGATTTAAGACTTTTTCAAATTTTGATCACGTGACTGATCACGTGATCAAATGTAAACGTTAAGGCAAACAAGGACAACAAGATTTATCTTCAGGGAAAGTTTCATCCAGTTCTAGGCAATCTGGAAGAAGATATTGGCGATCAACCATATTTATGAACATATTTCTAAACCCAGTCCTTCAACTGCTTGAGTGAAGAAAAAAGTTACTCTGCACGTGCAAGTACCACGGTATATCTCATTGTCTATTGTTCCCGCATGGTTCGCCGGAAAACAAAGAACAAAGAGATCTACTCAAATTATCATTAGCAGCAATTGTTCAGCAAACCGCTAGTTGGAAAACATCACATGCTCAAAAACAAGCAACACAAAACACAAATCAATTATTAAAACAAAGGCATCTATAGTAAAAACTACAATTAGTGCGAAACGCATTTCTCACACTTCAAGTTGTTTTGCAGTAGTTCAGAGACCTGTTTGTTGAAAAATCTTGAAAACAACAACACGAACAACAAACACGAAGCGCAATCAGATGTTCAAACACTACCGCTTTTATTGAGATGCAAGGCGTGTCAGTCACCAATTCCCAGTTGAGCTAATCAACAAGTGCTAATTATATTCTTTTGTGCGTTCAGAAACAAGGCGGAAGGGGCGCTGCAATCAGTGATTTAATGCAGAGAGAGAACAATGGCACTGGGTATTAAATAGTAAATATCTTAGATAGTTACTGAGGCCGGCAGCAATATGTGATATATTGCAGGGCGTAGCCCGAAGCTGACTGCAATATATCACATATTGCTGCAGGCCTCAGTAACTATGTGATACATAATTATACACCATCAGAGCAGCACTTGAGAAAAGCATACACATAGAAATTAATAATAATAATAATAATAATGATAATGATGATAATAATAATAATAATAATAATAATAATAATAATATGAAACATTTAAAAAAGATGACACAACATTTGAAACTACAAGAAGACATGTTTCGGATACTCAGTATCCATCTTCAGCTGAAGGATGTTTACAAGTGAGTGACTTATAATATATATATTTAGCCAAGGCTAAAAGCGGAGCTCCAAAAGCATTCTTTTTCTACTGGCATTTACATATAGTCTGCTTGTCATATCACCCATCTGTCCTCACTCAAGCTACAGACCCAATGCTGTAAAAAATAGTATGGAAAGGTGATCTGAGCCAGTGGCACAGTGGATTTGGACCCCCGAGGATTTGCACCCTCCAGTCCAGATATGCTTGTGGATCAGATTTGGACACCCTAGTCCAGAACTGCTAGCAGATATGAACCCCCCTTTTACGGATTTGGACCCTCCACCCCTCCTAAAAACAAGTGTTCTATTGAGTAAGGTAATAAAAATTCCTTTGCAAATTGAGTTTGGAGATGTTATAAAACCAAAATAAAAATATTGACTTAGGTTTTAACACCTTGTTTAAAAAAGAAACTGCAACTCTAGTCTGCATCTATAAATTTTTAAAACAAAACATCTCTTAACATCTTAGGGCAATACCTAAGGACAGGTCTGTTTCCCCGTTCAACTGTAGGCTACTTAGTTATGGTTTAGAGCCACTAGAAATTGGTGGAGAAGCCTGCATGGTGATTGCTCCTTTGAATCAGTATCATAATTCAGATATATAGTGATTCAGATCATCACTTTATAATGAATGCAATTTCAATTATCCACAACCTCCCATGAGTCAGTCGGAAATCAGAAATTGTGTATCCTCTGGATATATGTATGCCTCAAAAAAAAAAAAAAAAAATGAAAGAAAGATAAATGGAAATCAATAAAAATATTTAGATGATATGAATTAAGACCAAGATATTTCTTTGATCAATTACTTCTTCACCTTACTACCACAAAAAAACTGCTTGCTAACATTAAGCTCGTCAATCAATACACCTACAGTGTTTTCAAAAAGAAATCCAGCTGCTCTTCTGGCCAGCCAAGTGCAAGACCAAGCAACTTGATAATAAAATATTGGGAATTTGGTTGATACCACTAACAATTTAGTTTGAGGATTTAAGGTAATGATTCATCAAAGCAAAAGTGCTGGAAATCCGTGTTAGCCAATTAACTTGATTTTCTATTTTGCAAGAAAGATAAGGACTAGTCTCACATTTCTCCATGTACATTGAAATTGCACAACATACTTTATCAAACATCAGAAATCCCATTTAACATTAATGCCAAATGTCATTCAAACATCCCACAAGATTAGTGTGACAAGCTACTAATAAAATTAACTGAAAGACTGTATGCAGGAGAAGGAAGTCCAAAGGATGTGTACATTGATGAGAAAGAGCTTACTTTAAGTTTAATTTTAAGTTTTAAGTTTAATAATACTTTGTCATGCGAATACAACTAAGTTGATACAACACAAAAAAAGTCCATGACTGGAGAATAATTGGGAGAACCTAAATTCCCAGACAAAGAATATTATCTAATATTACACATTCTAAAAACTAAGAGGTGAAATTTAAACGTGGCCAAAAGTTAACCTAATCAAATTAAATCGAATACTTGTCTCTTACAAGTCACCCCAGATTTGAGACTGACACTAAAAGTTAAGAAGTAAAATTTAAATACAATCCAAAGTTAACCTAATTAAATTACATACTTGTCACTCACAAGCTACATCTGATATAAAATTGACACAAATAATGTAATAGATAGGACTTAAAACTGCTTAAAGAAGGTGCATGCATGATGTTCGATGGAACACCATTCCAGTCTGTTATGTGGTGATTAAAAAAAGAAAAGCTGAAGGCTATATATATACATTTAGCCAGGCCAGGCCTAGAATCGGAGCTGCACAATCTCACCGAGCAACTTCGCATGGCTTTATTTGGGATAGTTTAATTTGTGTCCAAAACAATTGAGCAGCAGCGGGTTTTCAATAGCAAACGCTTACAAAAAAAAAAAAAAGATAGACATTCTTGAGTCCTAACTATTACTTTCAGATGAAAGCGTAAGGAATTCAAAAGCGGATAAACAAAACTCTACAAGTGAACAAAGTACGATGCAAGTGTTTGCTCGAAGAAGGAGAAGGTGCAGAAGTTAAACAAAACTAGCTACTAATGAAAATAGCTTGTACTGATTAAGTTAGAAAAATCGGTATTTCTTTTAATTTGACATAAATGCCCCTAGAAAAGAAAATAAAAGGGTACAAACTAATCGTTTACAGCAGTCAACAGGAATTGACCGCGGTTCAGAAACAACAGAACAACAAGCATATGACAAGAAAACAAAGCACAATACGAATAATATTTCTTCGAAGATTCTTGGAGAAGGTGGAGAAATTAGACAGGTAAAAAAATATCTTTAAATTTAGACATAAATGTCCGTAGAAAAGACAAAAAAGACGTCCGCACCTTATCATTAAGAGCAGTGAACAGGAATCACTGAGGCAGCAATCACTCGGAACGCGACAGAGCTGAATAATGGAGCCATTTCCCACAAAATCTTTCCTTGGCTTACACAAAGCACTAAAGTGCGTTGATAGTTTTACTGTTACTTCCCATGTCTTCCGAAGAACCTTCTTCAATTAATGATTCTCAGTGGCAAAACATCATCCAGTCAACGAAGAAAGCGCTTGGCAAACCACACGAACACTTATCTCGCAGACCCGTCCACTATAAAATTTATCAAAGCCAGCCAGCCAGTCAACCCATTTCGCTGTTTTTAACATCCAAACGCTGATTCTTACCGGTTCAAACAAATTAAGACGACGTGTTTATAGACGGCGAAACTCAATTGTTGTTTACAGTCTGCTTTCAACGAAGATCTCTAAAAAAATTTTCAAATGACGAGTGAAGCGCTCTGGTTTTTGACATGCACATGCATTTAATCGACTTTTTTTTTCACTCGAGCTTGCGTTTCCGCCTTTAATCCTTAATTTTACAAGGACTCATTGCGATTACGTGTTAATAAGATAAGGGCAAAAGTTTCTTAACGCTGTTGAGGCACCAAGTTCGAAAAACAGTCACCCAAGCCAAGTAAAAACACTCGTTCGCTTGCAAAGAAAACAATGTAACAAAACAAACAAACAATTCAACTGCTTCTTTGCGTCCAAAACGAGTAGAGATAATTGTTATTTATATCCATTCGAGAGAAAAATACAAGTTTCATTTCTGAACAAAAGTAACAACGATTAAACCAAATGTTAAGCTTCTGTTTATTTAATTTACCTCACTCTCCTGCGCTGTGTTGTAAAGGTTTCTACCACTTGAAAATACTTAAGCTTCAGTAAAGCAAAAATAAGCATCCGCAAAAATAGCAAACGGTTTGTCCAAAGAAAGAGTTCCTTCCACAGAGTTTAAGCTACTCGTTCCTGCCATTAATACCGTGAGCTATTAAGTGACCTGAAAGTCCTTGAAGCGTTGAATTATACTGTTTTCAACCGCACAATCGATCCAAGTTTGAAGCTTTTCCTGAGAAAAATCTTTCGCCCTTCTTTTCATCACTTGAAAATTCACCTTCTAGAGTATCTTTTGATAAGTTTTCGATTTTTCTGCTTTTTATGCGAAGACAAATTTCCATCGAAGAAGATGAAGTTGTTTTGCTCAAAATGAAGAAACCAACTGAATGTGAAATTACGTGCCGCAGAAAGCGCGCGAAAAATTTAGCCTCGATTTGCTTTGGGTATCCCACACCTGGCTTGAGCCTGCGATCCAATCGAAAGCAAGTACCTGGTCAGCGGTCAACTTAGAAAAAAGCTGACCTCGATGAGTTCTTAACTTAAGCCCGCGATATGGTCACGTGACACTGGTCAGCGGATACCTTGTTTTGACAGGTGTCAATTGGCTATAAGAGGAATGTCCAGTATCAAAGACGTACGCTGTAAACTAGCTTGTCAGGTTGGCCAGGTGGAGTATGGCCGCCATGTTGGATTATTATGATTATAATCATAAAAATTACAATTTCCTCGATTGTGATTGGTTTAAAAAACTCCTATTTTCCACTAATTCACGTGCCAAGTTGTTATCGGACAGTTTGTTATTGGACACTTTGTTATTGGACACTTTGTTATCGGACAGTTCAATAAGCCAATCACATTCAAAGTAGTATTTTAAATCTACCAATCAAATTCAAAGTTGTAGTTTAAATCAACCAATCACAACCTTGGTTACAATCACCATACATTTTGATCGTTGTCAATTTCAGAGCGACATTAAACAATTTACGCTTCCTTTGTCAGTCTTTTAATGCAAAATTTCCTTCCCTTTTATAACTTGGCTCTTCTTCTTTTCTCGGAAATTGTAATTTTTATGATTAATTGGTAATAAGACTTCGTGTCGTCCAATTCGATCTGTAATCATACTCGTGATAAACAAATCGGACTCTCGCTGATTTTGTTATCACTCGTATGATTACAGACCGAATTGGACTCCATTCAGTCCTATTACCATTACTTATTAGGATATTATTAATTATTGGGCGACTCCGTCGTCGTCGTGCGTACGCGCCCACGCGCAATACCGTTAGCCATTTTTACCATGAGAAAAGCAGTTGACGGGTTTCTATAGGTATGGTGCTCCGCTATAAAGTAAATAACAAGTAGGTGGTGATTACAAATTGTAGAATAATATTTACAAATCAGTGAAAAGATTACATAATACTTAAGGGATACAAGTACAATACTATGAAAAATGCTGAAAACAAATAGTAATTAAATTAACATGTTTGAGTTGTTTATTCAATGCCGGTTGTTCCCGTTCAATATGTAGGGCTTCTTTGATCTTAAATTGGAAATTAGTAGGAGCCGAGTCTAAGATGGACTGTGATTAAAGATTAAAGATTAAAGAAAAACAATTAAACGAGCATAAATTCTTACACGACTCAGAAACCTGAAGATGCGTAAATTGGAAGCGAGAAGCACATTCGACTGCTAATTAAGACATCCCTTGTACGCTGTGCCAGTTTAAATTAGCGTTTAAACAGTGATTTTGGAAAGCCAAACCAAACCTAAGAGTGAATTTGAGTGTACGAGAAACCTTGCGAAACTCCTTATTTTTTCCTAAAACTTTTTGATCGCTATCCAACGCAACACACATTGCATTTTATACTACTGTTTTTTACAGTTTGCGTTTTATTTTCATTCAAGCTGAAATGACCCAAGATAATAAAAAAATTATACAAGAACTAGAAGTATTCACTCAACGTTGTTTTTATTTCATAGACACTGGTATATATCTACTGGGTAGTTTTATTATACATCGATTACTACCTCTTTTTGTCACTTATTCAAGATAGCGCAAGTTATCGTTGTTGTTATACTTACTTTTTGTTCAATTTCTTATATTGTACAAGACAGGGGTTGTCGTAGTATTGGTCGCGCGGGCCTGGACTCTATTCATCTCGTTTTCATAGTTTAACAAACTAATTCAAAAACAACTAATACAGGAAGAAAAACAACACCAATGGGTTGAATGATTAAAAAATGATCTTTTTTATCAGTGACTTCTGAACATCAGCGGAGTTATTCTTGGTTTATTAGCTTACCTGGCTGCAGTTAAAGAGTGGAATCATGACGATTTTTAGGCTTTGAGCCTAAAACACGAAAAATATATTATTGAAATTACGTTTTTCCTAAGTGAAAACAACCCAACGTTAATTTTCATAGCACATGGCAGACAATTCAACTTTCAACTTTATTAACTATTTGACAAAAGAAAAATACAAAATGGTCGCTTCCCGTAAATAGCATTGGCTAGTCGAGGCGGGAAGCGACAGGAGAGAATAGGTTTACATTACAGCCTGTCAAATTTGTACAAAGTATGAAGAAAATAATTGAAAAGTAGCCATTAAAGTATTAACATAACAAGTGGAAAAGTAATAGAGGTATAATACTTCGCTTGTAGAATACATGAGATAACATTACAGAGTAAGTGCAAAAAAAGGGAATAAAATAGTAATAATAAATAAATAAGTAACCGCCATCATTGCAACTTTAACACAACAAAATAACCGCAAAATTAACCGTCATTGTGGAAATGTAGATGTAAGTTTCTGAATTATGGAAGGCGATTCAGAAGCCAGAAAAGACAGAAGCATATTGTGGATTTCTGTTTTAAAACGCTTACGAGGGAGCTCACGTGTGGTGTTATTCAGAGAATTCCATAGATTTGGCCCTAATCTAGAAATAGAATTCCGCATTACCTTTGTTCTGGATGGGTTAACGTAGTAATTACCAGCTGAGGAGAACCTTGTGTTATACGAATGAACTTGATTTGAGGCCTCATTCAAATAGGAACTACTATTTTAGTTTACACTTTTTCAATAGTGACTGATTACATCAACTGTTTTCGCCCAATCCTTTAGTTGACACCCAAACAAACAAAAAAAATGCCTCTGAATTAATGAGCGGAACATTGGATTAATAATCGTTGCCATGAAGATCTAATCCTCCATCAGTGTCAGTAGCTTGTTTTCGTTTTCCTTGCGATCTCGTCCAATACAAAATGCGACTGAAACCCAGCTTACCTATCCTGCACACATTTTTTCCTGACTTAAATCATCCATTTTTGATTGCTTTAAATTCCCCTTGCTTCATTTCTCGAATAGTTTGAATTAATAAATTATTGAGCATCGCTTCCTCATAAGCTGTGACCCAGTTCAATCAATCAATCAATCAGTCAATCAATAAATTTAACGTGGTCAGTACACTTAGATAAAAAGCTAGTTTACAGGTACGTCACGAGATAAAAAGAGAAAAAAGAAATTATAAAAGCCTTTTGAAGGTGTATAATTTTAAATAAATTAAGATAAGAACTAACTAATATTGAAATATAAGAATTTAACAATATTGTCACTAAGTAAAATCATTCTCTCTTGGCGCTTTACAATATTACTAAAATGCATAGAGATACAATTTTAAAAATTATAACAATAGGGATATGAATAGTAGAACTAATAATAACAACAATAACAAATAAATGTCCAAAACGTATAAATATATCTACATATGCATAAAATGCATATATAAGTGTGGAAAAAAATATTTACAAATTAAGGAAAAGCCTGGTGAAACAGTAAATGCCGATGCCTCAAATTCTATGACGAGAACATGACTGCTTCTTGACAAAATCACACGCTGAGAGACTGAGCATCATTTAGGTTTCGGTTGAATAAACACTTTTGTTAATTACATGGCTTAGAACACTTGAGCGGAAAAAATTTGACCACTTTTCAATGATCTCAATGAGACCTAACATGATATTTTAAGAATATGAATCATCTGTGAGTTTTCACTCTAAACACTGTGGACTTTAATTCACGTCTTGACTCCTTCAGCCCCAACCCCTCTCCCCTTAAGTTCCACACACAAAAAAATCTCTATGTAGGCATTTGAAAAGTCTAAATACATCGTACGTGAATTAAAAAGGGTCATCAAACTGGAAAATCGGACAAAGCGAGAAACTATCTACATTTTTTCCCGCTTAAGTGTGGTCGTCACGTCACTTAGCGTTGCCATGGCACAGTCGGTGATCAACACTGACCGACTGTTTGTTGTTGTGTTTTAATTCGCTGACTCGCCACCTTAAGAACAAGCTCAACTGGTGCATAAAAATTCTGTCACTAATAACTAAATAGAAAAAAAAATAAAATAAGAAAAAAAGGATTTCTTAAGGAAGAAAAAGAAAGCATAACACTCTGGCATTATCTAAAGGAAATGAGAACGGAAAGTAAAGGAATGGATTGTTAATAATGCTAACAACCATAAAAAGAAAGACAATAGCTGCAAACAAAATCAACAACGTTGACGTCATGCTCAATAAATGCTACGGGTTTGGACAGTAAAACACCTGTTGTGGCCAACGTAATGGAAAGGAAATCATAAATAGCCTGGAGACACGAAATACGTCAAAACATCAGACGCGATCATAATTAGCTTGAAATTATAAGTTTGCTGCGTGGTTTTGACCTTGTTCGTTATAGTGGAGTTTCCACGGGACAACATGGCCTGGGTATTTGGTGTTTGCTTGCTTGTGATTCTTCGATTTGCTGGTGAGTTAACTTCTCATTTTATTCCTTAATTGTTCCTTCTCTGTTTGGCATTGCAACTACATTACTTCACTAGATGCATGGATCAGACAACAAGAAGCTTTTGTGACCAGAACATAGTGTATGCATGTGTATGTATGTAAGCTTTATTCAAAAATTAGTTCTGACTGTGGTCATGTCCACTGAAGAAGGTGGTGCGTAATTTGAAGAGTGGTAAAGCGATCAAGCGTTCTATCTGGGGACGATCCTATCAGTTTTGTCGGGCATTCAGTAAAGCGAGTTTCCTTATTCAAGAAAGGGAAGTCAAAAACATGTCCCCAATGATTGCATGCTGTTTGATTTTTATAAAGAAGTTTTGGACGCTTAATGTTTGACATGAAAGCGAAAACCAACACAAAAGAAATTATCCTTCAATAAAATTTTGTTATTTTGCGCTTTGGATCGCGCCGTTGAAATTGCGAATCCGGGAACTGCCTTGCGGAAGTGATCAGCTCTTGCTGAAGATAACGCAGAGTCGTTTCTCAGGGGGATGCAACGACTGTGTTTACTTTAAAGGAGGACGTTTTCAATACTGAAAAGGCTATTATTAATGCGTTTTGGGACTGAAGATACCATAATTGCATTTTAATAGGAAGGATTCCAATCTTGTTTCAGCGGCGAAAAGCGCCTGAAGCAATACAAACTATGGTTAGGGTGCAGCTGTTAGGGCGAGAAGAGTTGCAGGCCAGTAACAGTAGACTATAACAGTCTAGGTTGTACTATAGTTATCTTGTTTGAAACGCTTTCCTTTCGTATAGCTTAATTTTTGCACCAAATTTGAATTAATAACTTTTCAGGAATTTGGGATATTGGTTTACCAAATTCTTGCCTTTCTAAAATTACCCACAGTTCCTGATTGGTCAAAACGTTGTTATCATTTTGTTTCTATTTCCTTTTCCGGAAACCGGAAAACATTCGCACTGATAGGTAAGGTTTAAGGAACATTTTGAGTCAATTTTATCTCAGTTATCAAGAGAAAATTAGAATATGTTCCTTATGGGAGACTTTAACATTAACCTATTAGACTGTGAAAGCCATCCGGAATTTAATGATTTCCTACTAATGCTGAACTCTTATTTTCTTCTTCCCTATATTTTACAACCAACACGTATTACTGAAACACCTGCAACCCTAATCGATAATATATTTGCAAATACTTATGCTATGAATGCTACTAGTGGTAACCTAGTCCTAAGAATCTCTGACCATCTTCCTCAATTTTTGATTGTAGATAATGTTAAGGTAAATTATAAAACTTTAAACTATTATAAAAATCATTCTAAGTTTGAAAAATTTATCAATGATTTCTCACTTCTTGACTGGGCTAACATTTTTGATAGTAATTTAGATGCTAACAATAAATTTGATGTTTTTTGTGATTAAAGCTTACAGTTTATTAACTGTCATGCACCTTACAAGAAGCTTTCAAGAATGAAATAAAGCTATCTACTAAACCATGGATTACAAAAGACATACTTGCAAAGATAAGATACAAAGATAAGCTCTATTCCCAGGTCATGAAAAGTAAGCAATTATGAAAGGTGTTCGTTATCGTGGTTTCAAATGATAGCTGAGTTAATCTTTTGTCTCACGATTGAGTCACAAAGATGTGGATCGTGACGTTTCGACCGCTATACTGCTGGTCATTATCAGGCGATGGTGTCGACTGGTTGCGTGTGAGAATAAGAAGCACCGTGGCTGGTCGTGATTGGTGCGTTTCGATCCTCGCTTAGACTGTTGTTGATTGGAAGATTTCGATCCTTGTCGTTCAGACTAGAAATTGTTCCCTCAGCGGTCCGCTTTGGTACTGATCGGCTGTTGTGTTGTCTGCTCGTGGGCATCCACGCTTCAGGAATTTCAATTCCACTGTCCCTGTTGATGTTGCTAGAATGAAGTCTTATGTGAATAGCCTCTTTAACCCTACGGGTGTACCAATGTGGGTCTCGGTCAACAAATTTAACTTCGTCCCAAAGCGGATAATGTCCGGTCGCGTTGCTATGTTCTGAAACGGCGGAGGATTGGGTTCGAGCAAGCCGTATGTCTCTATCGTGTTCCTTAATCCGTTCATCGGCATAGATCTTCCCGTCTCTCCAATATAAACCTTACCACATTCGCAGGGAATCTTGTAGACTACTCCGTCTTGTTTTACTGGATCGATAATTTCCTTAGGTCGCACTAGGTGTGATCTAAGAGTTGTGTCAGATGTGAAAACAGTCCGTATGCCTTGTTGTTGTAGGCAACGGCGAAGAGCCTCCGATGTGCCTTTCAGGTGTTGCAAGAACGAGTCAACTTTATCACGTCAATCGTGACAAAGTTGACTCGTTCTTACAACACCTCATCGTGCTGTAATTTCATTTTCACACCCCCCCCCCTCTCTCTCTCCCCCCCCCCGGCCTAATTGAATTTATAAGTTTTCAAGCATTTGGATAATTTCTTTACCGAATTCTTGCTTTCTAAAATTGCACACAGTTCCAGATTGGTCAAAATGTTGTTTTCATTTTGTTTCTTTTTCCTTTTACGGAATCTGGTAAACATTCCCACTGATAGGAAAACATGAATGTCTGAACGCGCAAGTTGCATCACAGTAGAGAGTGTACAAGCTAGCAATCACGTTGCTAAATGATTGTTGTACTAAACCACAGCACAGGATAACCATCATTGAAGTCTTGGGGAATACGTGATGATCAAAGCACTTCATCTATCTTTGGTAGCGTGAATTGAAAGCAAGAAGCACAAATGACTGCTAAGTTATCCCTTTTACACTGTGCCAGTTTAAATTAGTATTTTAACAGTGATTTTGGAAAGCTAAACCCAACCTAAAAATTATGCCTTTGTTCACCTTCATCGAGGAAGTTTTAATTTTAACACACGAGAACCAAAGCTTTAGTGATATTGATGCAGTAAAGACGATAATCTCACGTGACAAAGTCGTTGAACACATTCGAACAAACCCCTTCAGCCCTAGTGTGACTAACCTCTACTTCATTCAGCGCAGACGTAATTTTTTTTGCTGCATGGTTTTTATCTAGCTCGTTAAGATGCAATTCCTACGAAACAATATGGCCTGGATTTTTGTTCTTTCCTTGCTTCTGATTTTTCGATTTCCTGGTGAGTTCAATTATTTCCCTTGTTTCCCATTATTTTCCTTATTTTTAAGGATAAGAAATTTTCTACTACAACTTATAAAAATCTGAAGAGGAAAATCTGTTCAATGGACAATTTTAAAGAGTTGCCTTTCAAAGAGACCTCTACAACAACCACCAATTTTAGACGTAAAAATTTCAATTAAATTTAGGGGATTTTAGAGCTTTTAACGTTCTACATATATATATATATATATATATATATATATATATATATATATATATATATATATATATAGTTAAGTCATAGCTTTTTAATAATAATTGTGAAAACTTGTGAATACCTTGTGAAAATTTAACTTGTGAAAGCTGTAATGGCTAGTCTGACAACTGTTGTTTCGTCGCTGCCAAGGGACTCTTCAGAGACCTTCCTGATATCTGGCAAACTCGTTGAGCTTCTCGCTCATAGTCCCGTTCGCAATCAGTTCAGCAGAAGCAATCTCGTCTTATATCGCATAAGAATTCCCGACCGCTAAATATTCACGAGAGCATTGTAATAATTGTGAAAACTTGTGAAAATTTAAGTTGTGAAAGCGGTAATGGCTAGTCTGACAACTGTTGTTTCCTCGCTGCCAATAGCGACTCTTCAGAGATCTTCCTCATATCTGGCAAACTCGTTGAGCATCTCGCTCAAAGTCCCGTTCGCAATCAGTTCAGCAGAAGCAATCTCGCCTTATATCGCATAAGGATTCCCGAGAGCTAAATATTCACGAGAGCATTGTAATAATTGTGAAAAATTGTGAATAAGTTAAATTTCACAAGTTAAATTTTCACAAGTTATTCACAAGTTTTATGCGATAAAAGGCGAGATTGCTTCTGCTGATCTGATTGTCAACGAGACTTTGAGCAAGATGCTCAATGAGTTTGCCAGATATCAGGAAGGTCTCTAAAGAGTCGCTTTGCAGCGACGAAACAACAGTTTTCAGACTAGCCATTACAGCTTTCAGAAGTTAAATTTTCACAAGTTATTCACAAGTGTTCACACTTATTACAATGCTCTCCTGAATATTCAGCGGTCGGGAATCCTTAGGCGATATAAGGCGAGATTGTTTCTTTTGAACTGATTGCGAACGGAACTTTGAGCGACATGCTCAACGAGTTTGCCAGATATCAGGAAGTTCTCTGAAGAGTCGCTTGGCAGCGACGACATAACAGTTGTCAGACTAGCCATTACAGCTTTCACAAGTTAAATTTTCACAAGTTATTTACAAGTTTTCACAGCTATTACAATGCTCTCGGGAATATTTAGCGGTTGGGAATCCTTATGCGATATAAGGCGAGATTGCTTCTGCTGAACTGATTGCGAACGGGACTTTGAGCGAGATGCTCAACGAGTTTGCCAGATATCAGGAAGGTCTCTGAAGAGTCGCTTGGCAGCGACGAAACAACAGTTGTCAGACTAGCCATTACAGCTTTTACAAGTTAAAATTTTCACAAGCAGTGAAAACGTAAAGCTTGTGGGATGTGGCTGGAGTTACAAGGATATACCTCTCAAACTAATGTGATTTGGTAAGCTGAAGCCACTCTAAAGGCGCTAAAGCCACATGGTAGCGGGCATTACCCCTTAAAACTACCAAAGCAAAGATTGAGCCCAAGGATTAGCAGCCATGGACAGCATTTTCGGCCTTCTTAGGCCTCATCAGCATGGCATAGCTAATGTTCAGGCTCAAGTACCCACATATCCATGCTAATGCTCAGGCTCAAGTACGCACATATCCATGCTTGTTTTATGGATATGTGGGTACTTGAGCCTGAGCATTAGCTATGCCATGCTGATGAGGCGTAACAAGGGCGAAACGACTGTCCATGGCTGCTAATGCTTGGGCTCAATCTTTGCTTTGATACATTTAAGGGATAATGCTCGCTACCATGTGGCCTTAGCGCCTTTAGAGTGGCTTCAGCTTACCAAATCACATTAGTTTGTGAGGTA
>JAEMWC010000066.1:1482500-1507500 GCA_016490735.1 Pachyseris speciosa
CATTTTTTCCTGACTTAAATCATCCATTTTTGATTGCTTTACATTCCCCGTGCTTCATTTCTCGAATAGTTTGAATTAATAAATTATTGAGCATCGCTTCCTCATAAGCTGTGACGCAGTTCAATCAATCAATCAATCAATCAATATATTTAACGTGGCCATTACACTTAGTTAAAAAGCTAATTTACAGGTACGCCACGAGATAAAAAGAGAAAAAAGGAATTATAAAAGCCTTTTGAAGGTGTATAAGTTTAAATAAATGAAGATAAGAACTGACTAATATTGAAATATAAGAATTTAACCATATTGTCAATAAGTAAAATCATTCTCTCTTGGCGCTTTACAATATTACTAAAATGCATAGAGATACAATTTTAAAAATTATAACAATAGGGATATGAATAGTACAACTAATAATAACAAGAATAACAAATAAATGTCCAAAACGTATAAATACATCTACATATGCATAAAATCCATATATATATAAGTGTGGAAAAAAACTATTTACAAATTAAGGAAAAGCCTGGTGAAACAGTAAATGCCGATGCCTCAAATTCTATGGCGAGAACATGACTGCTTCTTGACAAAATCACACGCTGAGAGCATCATTTAGGCTTCGGTTGAATAAACACTTTTGTTAATTACATGGCTTAGAACACTTGAGCGGAAAAAATTTGACCACTTTTCAATGATCTCAATGAGACCTAACATGATATTTTAAGAATATGAATCATCTGTGAGTTTTCACTCTAAATACTGTAGACTTTGATTCAGGTCTTGACTCCTTCAGCCCCAACCCCTCTCCCCTTCAGTTCCACACACAAAAAAGTCTCTATGTAGGCATTTGGAAAGTCTGAATACATCGTACGTGAATTAAATAGGGTCATCAAACTGGAAAATCGGACAAAGCGAGAAACTATCTACATTTTTTCCCGCTTAAGTGTGGTCGTCACGTCACTTAGCGTTGCCATGGCACAGTCGGTGATCAACACTGACCAACTGTTTGTTGTTGTGTTTTAATTCGCTGACTCGCCACCTTAAGAACAAGCTCAACTGGAGCATAAAAATTCAGTCACTAATAACTAAATAGAAAAAAAAATAAAATAAGAAAAAAAGGATTTCTTAAGGAAGAAAAAGAAAGCATTCCGCTCTGGCATTTTCTAAAGGAAATGAGAACGGAAAGCAAAGGAATGGATTGTTAATAATGCTAACAACCATAAAAAGAAAGACAATAGCTGCAAACAAAATCAACAACGTTGACGTCATGCTCAATAAATGTTACGGGTTTTTACAGTAAAACACCTGTTGTGGCCAACTTAATGAAAAGGAAATTATAAATAGCCTGGAGACACGAAATACGTCAAAACATCAGGTGCGATCATAATTAGCTTGAAATTATAAGTTTGCTGCGTGGTTTTGACCTTGTTCGTTATAGTGGAGTTTCCACGGGACAACATGTCCTGGATATTTGGTGTTTGCTTGCTTGTGATTCTTCGATTTGCTGGTGAGTTAACTTCTCATTTTATTCCTTAATTGTTCCTTCTCTGTTTGGCATTGCAACTACATTACTTCACTAGATGCATGGATCAGACAACAAGAAGCTTTTGTGACCAGAACATAGTGTATGCATGTGTATGTATGTAAGCTTTATTCAAAAATTAGTTCTGACTGTGGTCATGTCCACTGAAGAAGGTGGTGCGTAATTTGAAGAGTGGTAAAGCGATCAAGCGTTCTATCTGGGGACGATCCTATCAGTTTTGTCGGGCATTCAGTAAAGCGAGTTTCCTTATTCAAGACAGGGAAGTCAAAAACATGTCCCCAATGATTGCATGCTGTTTGATTTTTATAAAGAAGTTTTGGACGCTTAATGTTTGACATGAAAGCGAAAACCAAAACAAAACAAATTCTCCTTCATTATAATTTTGTTATTTTGCCCTTTGGATCGCGCCGTTAAAATTGCGAATCCGGGAACTGCCTTGCGGAAGTGATCAGCTCTTGCTGAAGATAACGCAGAGTCGTTTCTCAGGGGGATGCAAGGACTATGTTTACTTTAAAGGAGGACGTTTTCAATACTGAAAAGGCTATTATTAATGCGTTTTGGGACTGAAGATACCATAATTGCATTTTAATAGGAAGGATTCCAATCTTGTTTCAGCGGCGAAAAGCGCCTGAAGCAATACAAACTATGGTTAGGGTGCAGCTGTTAGGGCGAGAAGAGTTGCAGGCCAGTAACAGTCGACTATAACAGTCTAGGTTTTACTATAGTTATCTTGTTTGAAACGCTTTCCTTTCGTATAGCTTAATTTTTGCACCAAATTTGAATTAATAACTTTTCAGGAATTTGGGATATTGGTTTACCAAATTCTTGCCTTTCTAAAATTACCCACAGTTCCTGATTGGTCAAAACGTTGTTATCATTTTGTTTCTATTTCCTTTTCCGGAAACCGGAAAACATTCGCACTGATAGGTAAGGTTTAAGGAACATTTTGAGTCAATTTTATCTCAGTTATCAAGAGAAAATTAGAATATGTTCCTTATGGGAGACTTTAACATTAACCTATTAGACTGTGAAAGCCATCCGGAATTTAATGATTTCCTACTAATGCTGAACTCTTATTTTCTTCTTCCCTATATTTTACAACCAACACGTATTACTGAAACACCTGCAACCCTAATCGATAATATATTTGCAAATACTTATGCTATGAATGCTACTAGTGGTAACCTAGTCCTAAGAATCTCTGACCATCTTCCTCAATTTTTGATTGTAGATAATGTTAAGGTAAATTATAAAACTTTAAACTATTATAAAAATCATTCTAAGTTTGAAAAATTTATCAATGATTTCTCACTTCTTGACTGGGCTAACATTTTTGATAGTAATTTAGATGCTAACAATAAATTTGATGTTTTTTATGATCAAAGCTCCCAGTTTATTAACTGTCATGCACCTTACAAGAAGCTCTCTAGCATGAAATCAAGTTATCTACTAAACCATGGATTACAAAAGACATACTTGCAAAGATAAGATACAAAGATAAGCTCTATTCCCAGGTCATGAAAAGTAAGCAATTATGAAAGGTGTTCGTCATCGTGGTTTCAAATGATAGCTGAGTTAATCTTTTGTCTCACGATTGAGTCACAAAGATGTGGATCGTGACGTTTCGACCGCTATACTGCTGGTCATTATCAGGCGATGGTGTCGACTGGTTGCGTGTGAGAATAAGAAGCACCGTGGCTGGTCGTGATTGGTGCGTTTCGATCCTCGCTTAGGCTGTTGTTGATTGGAGGATTTCGATCCTTGTCGTTCAGACTAGAAATTGTTCCCTCAGCGGTCCGCTTTGGTACTGATCGGCTGTTGTGTTGTCTGCTCGTGGGCATCCACGCCTCAGGAATTTCAATTCCACTGTCCCTGTTGATGTTGTTAGAATGAAGTCTTATGTGAATAGCCTCTTTAACCCTACGGGTGTACCAATGTGGGTCTCGGTCAATAAATTTAACTTCGTCCCAGAGCGGATAATGTCCGGTCGCGTTGCTATGTTCTGAAAGGGCGGAAGATTGGGTTCGAGCAAGCCGTATGTCTCTATCGTGTTCCTTAATCCGTTCATCGGCATAGATCTTCCCGTCTCTCCAATATAAACCTTACCACAATCGCAGGGAATCTGTAGACTACTCCGTCTTGTTTTACTGGATCGATAATGTCCTTAGGTCGCACTAGGTGTGATCTAAGAGTTGTGTCAGATGTGAAAACAGTCCGAATGCCTTGTTGTTGTAGGCAACGGCGAAGAGCCTCCGATGTGCCTTTGAGGTGTTGTAAGAACAATCGTCAATCGTGACAAAGTTGACTCGTTCTTACAACACCTCATCGTGTTGTAATTTCATTTTCACACCCCCCCCCCTCTCTTCCCCCCCCCCCCCAGCCTAATTGAATTTATAAGTTTTCAGTCATTTGGAATATTTGTTTACCGAATTCTTGCTTTCTAAAATTGCACACAGTTCCAGATTGGTCAAAATGTTGTTTTCATTTTGTTTCTTTTTCCTTTTACGGAATCTGGTAAACATTCCCACTGATAGGAAAACGTGAATGTCTGAACGCGCAAGTTGCATCACAGTAGAGAGTGTACAAGCTAGCAATCACGTTGCTAAATGATTGTTGTACTAAACCACAGCACAGGATAACCATCATTAAAGTCTTGGGGAATACGTAATGATCAAAGCACTTCATCTATCTTTGGTAGCGTGAATTGAAAGCAAGAAGCACAAATGACTGCTAAGTTATCCCTTTTACACTGTGCCAGTTTAAATTAGTATATTAACAGTGATTTTGGAAAGCTAAACGCAACCTAAAAATTATGCCTTTGTTCACCTTCATCGAGGAAGTTTTAATTTAAACACACGAGAACCAAAGCTTTAGTGATATTGATGCAGTAAAGACGATAATCTCACGTGACAAAGTCGTTGAACACATTCGAACAAACCCTTAAGCCCTAGTGTGACTAACCTCTACTTCATTCAGCGCAAACGTGATTTTTTTCCTGCATGGTTTTTATCTAGTTCGTTAAGATGCAATTCCTACGAATCAATATGGCCTGGATTTTTGTTCTTTCCTTGCTTCTGATTTTTCGATTTCCTGGTGAGTTCAATTATTTCCCTTGTTTCCCATTATTTTCCTTATTTTTAATGATAAGAAGTTTTCTAATACAACTTATAAAAATCTGAAGAGGAAAATCTGTTCAATGGACATTTTTAAAGACTTGCCTTTCAAAGAGACCTCTACAACAACCACCAATTTTAGACGTAAAGATTTCAATTAGATTTAGAGGATTTTAGAGCTCTTAACGTTGTACATATACCTATAGTTAAGTCATAGTTTTTCAATAATAATTGTCAAAACTTGTGAATAACTTGTGAAAATTTAACTTGTGAAAGCTGTAATGGCTAGTCTGACAACCTTTGTTTCGTCGCTGCCAAGCGACTCTTCAGAGACCTTCCTGATATCTGGCAAACTCGTTGAGCATCTCGCTCAAAGTCCCGTTCGCAATCAGTTCAGCGGAAGCAATCTCGCCTATACCCCATTAGGATTCCCGACCATTAAATATTCACGAGAGCATTGTAATAATTGTAAAAAATTGTGAATAAGTTAAATTTAACAAGTTAAATTTTCACAAGTTATTCACAAGTTTTCTATTCATTATTACAATGCTCTCGTGAATATTTAGCGGTCGGGAATTCTTACGCGATATAAGGCGAGATTGCTTCTGCTGAACTGATTGCGAACGGGACTTTGAGCGAGATGCTTAACGAGTTTGCCAGATATCAGGAAGGTCTCTGAAGAGTCGCTTGGCAGCGACGAAACAACAGTTGTCAGACTAGCCATTACAGCTTTCACAAGTTAAATTTTCACAAGTTATTCACAAGTTTTCACAATTATTACAATGCTCTCGTGAATATTTAGCGGTCGGGAATCCTTATGCGATAGAAGGCGAGATTGCTTCTTCTGAACTGATTTCGAACGGGACTTTGAGCAAGATGCTCAACGCGTTTGCCAGATATCAGGAAGGTCTCTGAAGAGTCGCTTGGCAGCGACGAAACAACAGTTGTCAGACTAGCCATTACAGCTTTCACAAGTTAAATTTCCACAAGTTATTCACAAGTTTTCACAATTATTACAATGCTCTCGTCAATATTTAGCGGTCGGGAATCCTTATGCGATATAAGGCGACATTGCTTCTGTTGAACTGATTGCGAACGGGACTTTGAGCGAGATGCTCAACGAGTTTGCCAGATATCAGGAAAATCTCTGAAGAGTCTCTTGGTAGCGACGAAACAACAGTTGTCAGAGTAGCCATTACAGCTTTCACAAGTTAAATTTTCACAAGTGATTCACAAGTTTTCACAATTATTACAATGCTCCCGTGAACATTTAGCGGTCGGGAATCCTTATGCGATATGAGGCGAGATTACTTCTGTTGAACTGATTGCGAACGGGACTTTGAGCGAGATGCTTAACGAGTTTGCCAGATATCAGGAAGGTCTCTGAAGAGTCGCTTGGCAGCGACGAAACAACAGTTGTCACACTAGCCATTACAGCTTTCACAAGTTCAATTTTCACAAGTTATTCACAAGTTTTCACAATTATTACAACGCTCTCGTCAATATTTAGCGGTCGGGAATCCTTATGCGATACAAGGTGAGATTGCTGCTGCTGAACTGATTGCGAACGGGACTTTTAGCGAAATGCTCAACGAGTTTGCCAGATATCAGGAAGGTCTCTGAAGAGTCGCTAATGGCAGCGAGGAAACAACAGGTGTCAGACTAGCGATTACAGCTTTCACAAGTTAAATTTTCACAAGTTATTCACAAGTTTTCACAATTATTAGAGTGCTCTCGTGAATATTTAGCGGTCGGGAATCCTTATGCGATATAAGGCGAGATTGCTTCTGCTGAACTGATTGCGAACGGGACTTTTAGTGAGATGTTAACGAGGTCTTTGAAGAGTCGCTTGGCAGCGACGAAACAACAGTTGTCACACTTGCCATTACAGCTTTCACAAGTTAAATTTTCACAAGTTATTCACAAGTTTTCACAATTATTACAATGCTCTCGTGAATATTTAGCGGTCGGGAATCCTTATGCGGTATAAGGCGACATTGCTTCTGTTGAATTGATTGCGAACGGGACTTTGAGCGAGATGCTCAACGAGTTTGCCAGATATTAGGAAGGTCCTCTGAAGAGTCGCTTGGCAGCGACGAAACAACAGTTGTCAGACTAGCCATTACAGCTTTCACAAGTTAAATTTTCACAAGTTTTTTAATAATTTAACTTTAGTTAGTTTTATTTTGTTACTTTATTATGCATAAATTTTGTTCTTAAGTTTAGTATTTATGCATGACCCCATAAGCTGCATAGCTTTTATTATCATTGTGCTAAAATAAAGGGTGTCTGTCTGTCTGGCATCGCGACTCCATTAGTCCAATACATGCGTGGATCAGACAACAAGAAGCTTTTGTGACTAGAATTTATCATAGACTAATGAGCTTTATTCAAAAATTAGCTGTGGCTGTGGGCGTGATATCGAACTCAACTGAGAACGATGGAAACGGATTTTTGACCGAAAGTTTTTCTTCTCGCATCTTTTAAATTTGTGACATCATATCATAAAATCAAAGTTTGTTGCATGCGCAGTAACCAGGTTGTGTCCCTTTAAACTAGTTGCTATCTTACAAAATACATAACGAATGCACAAGAACCTCAGTTCAACAAATGGCACTGCGATGATCATTCTCAACTTCAGATGCCACACTGTCACTAGGCTTGAACTTATTATTTACTGGGGAGACAATTTATGCTTCCAAGCTGGCTGTACTCACGAAGTATTTTTAAATTTTAGTTACTTTCCAGATATTTATTAGGAAGGTTTTTAATTGAACATCGAAAGAGAATTGCGTTTGCTTTCGGTTTTCTTTGCTTCGCTTTGTCATTGGCCAACAAAACTGGGGCCGATTTCTCAACCGACCAGAAACAATACCAAAACCAATCGCGACTTGAACGCACGCATTTTCCCGCGCTTCGCGACGGTTACGAGTGATTGCTGTGAATTCTGATTGGCTCATTTCGCGGTGTGCCTCTGTTGTGATTGTCCGGCCGAAGAAACTGCTTTGGTTTTGGTTTTACGACACTCAACTCAAAACTACTCTAGTTTGTCAACAATTAGTGCCGCATTCTTACAAACAGCAGATGATTCTATTCGTTCCAACTATTTCCTTGGAAGCCGTGATTCTGCTAAGTCGGAGACGGTTTATTGATGGTGTCGAACCTACATAGATCCCAATAATCTTTGTGCCACGATATTGCAAAGTTTGTCTTTGTCACATCAGGGAGTTTAACGTTAATATCGATAAGATCTTGTTTGTCGCTGTAACCATGCAAATACATTCAATATTAGTGCCTGCCCGAGTTATGTCCGTGTTCCTTTTCTCCAGGAGATTAGGAGTTAGTCACTCTGCAAAACAGCCGGAAATCACGTTTGTGTTTGCTGACTGCTACTATGCCCATGGTGCTCACGCAAAATACTGCTGCATGCAACGGTTCGGTTGGACCTAAGGAAATGTTTTTGTACATTAGCACGCCACCTCCCCCCTCCCATCCTCCCCTACCCCAGGAACAACAACAACAATTACAAAAAGTGAAAATGCGAAAAGCCAAACTTTGACATAAAATGGACGTGATGCTGATCCACCAGATTTTTTAGATTTGTTCAGTTGTTTGTTGAATGCGATTTTGCTCGGCAGTGTACAGAAGAGCCCCACGAAAGGAGAGTGAATAACGAGCCTTGCTTGAATGTCACGCCTCAGTATTTATTTTTATAATAAAGTTTCTATATAACGCGCGCTCTGATTGGTTAAAACACTCCCCTGCACTTCTTTTGTGATCTATCCGCTTCGTGCGTGTTTTACAACAGAACAGATAACAGGCGAGGCTTCCTTACTTGTTAAATAGAATGGCATTGTGGGCAAGGGATGTAGTATGAAGAGTAGGGGTGATTCTAAACATTGAAAAGTGGTGCATAAACTTATAACGATGATTAGCTCGAGTTCTAGAATGTGAAAGCTAAACAGAATGAGGAAGAGGTATATGAACTAAGTTGTTAACACTGAAAAACAGCACATAGCATCTGTAGAATCAATTCAACGTGCTGCTGCCAGGTTTGTGTGTTCTGATTTTCCTAGTTATTCTAGTGTGACAGGTATGACATACTCTTTGGGTTGGGATAGTTTAGAAAAACGTAGAAATGTAGACTCAGTAACTGGCAGCACCACGTTGAATTGATTCTATAGTTGCTAAGTGCTGTTTTTCAAAAGGACACCAACAGGGTGAAGCATATTCAACGAATGACCTAACTAATAAGTAAATGATTAGAAAATGATTGGCGACCTCCATATCAAGGTCATCCAAGTTACTCACAAGCTTATTTCCTATGTTCATGCCGTCACAGGGCTTAAGGGAAACAACATGTCCCAGGCACCAGAGTACCAGTTGAGGAAGGCTCTATTTAGCACCTATAACAAAATGGTGCGTCCTGTGCTACAACCAAATGATGCCATTAATGTCACTTTTCAAGTGGATTTTAACCAACTGAGTGAAGTGGTAAGCAAGCGCCCTTAACCTGTACCCCACCGCCATGCCTTAAGGTTTTAAGGCTGGTTTTCATATGATGGCAGACGATCACGGATCGCAGAACGCAAAAAGTTCTACTATCGTCTGTGATCATATGGAAACACACTTATGCGATCGTCTGCGATCCTGCGATCGTGATCGCAGACGATCGCAGAAGATACAACCATGTTCCATATTCTGCGATCGTCTGCGATCAATTGCGATCCTGCGATCATATGGAATCCAAAGTACTGCGATCTGCGATCGAAACCTATTCCATATTTTTTATATCCGACCGAAATTTGTGGCTACAGTTGGCTCTGCGATCGTTTGCGATCGTCTGCGATTATATGAAAACAGTTCATATTGCGATCGTCTGCGATCGTCTGCGATAATCGGAAACCAGGATTTACAGATACATTGACGAGAAAATTTAAGCCGTTGTCTCAAGCAGTGCTTCAACTAAAGTTCGCTTCACAAAGGAAACTGTAAGAAAACTGTAAGAGCTTTTAGAGCTCAAAATTGATTTATCTAGTCCTACATTTTTTTTTCTACAAAGAAACAGTGATAAAAACACAGGAAACGGCATTTATACATGTGATGGCGTCGCCCAAGAAAGTACTTTTAACGGTCTACACTGTACTGTAAAAAAGTCGGACTCTTAACATTTTGGACGCTTAAAAATTTCGGACAATTTTTTTTGTCCGAAAGTAAAATTGTCCGACGACGCCGAGGGTGGAAAAACACGAACGAAAAAATACAGGGGACTTTAGATTTGAATACGAGTACGAGATCGAGAACGTGTACGACTTTCAAATTTCAAACCCGTCGCCTCCACAGATCCCTTACTCTGCCCTATTGCTTAATAACAGAAAAGGAGACTTTAGAAACAGGATTTATGTACAGATTGATTATGTAAGACGCGCGAACTAGATTTAAAAAGTCGTACTCGTCCTAAATCTTGTATTCGTTGTCAAATCTAAAGCTCCCTAACGGCGATTCGTTTTCCTGCCCTTAGTTGAAAAAGTGGTGAGATTAATTATTCTTAATTAATCATAAAGTGCAGTCCAGGAAACGAGTTCTACGCTCAAATGAAATCGAATAAAACACCACAGACGGCAGGGATCAAGCATTTTGTGGATAAATAGAGAGCCTTCTTGGATTTCACAGTTACATTGCGAACGACTTGGCATGGAGTATGTGTTGTATTTGTCCGATGTGTTGACACTGAGGTAAATGAAGACCGATGAACTATATAATAAACGAAATTTAGAATTTGCTAGTCTGTAAAAAAAAAAAACAACAACAACAACAACAACAACAAAATCCGAGGGTTGTCCAGAACGAAGCATACATCATTTCTGAGCAGCATGTTGTCACGGTATTAATTTCGCAACAAACGAACGAAACATTCGCAGCATTTGGGTCAGCATTTGTGATTGCTCAGTTCTAGTCGATCTTTATAATTGCCTGTGCACATATCGCTATCAGTCGCTACTCTTTTAGAACGAAGCATACAACATATGAGCAGCATTTTGGACTCGTGGCTTAAAGAACGAGGCATATACATGAGTAACGCACGCTTCTTTCTGCTCGAGGCTTAGAGAACGAGGCATACACATATGTAGCGCGCATGTTGCGTCTTTCTGATTGTGGTTTTAACAATGAGGTATACACGAGAAACACGCGCTTGTTTGGTCTGGTGGCTTAAAGAAAGAGGCATATCTAAATATTCACCATTTTTGGATGCTTTTAGAAAGTGTGCGGCGATTTCGCCACGGTTGAAGGAAGAAGCATTCAACATTTCGGAGCGTTATTCCAGTCAGTCATTATTTCTGAGCGCTATTCTAGTCACGGCCTCCAGTGTTCATCGACGCCTTTTCCTGTCTCTCACCACCTGACATTTCCAATAGTCGGTCAGGTCGACTTTTCAAATGACGGGTCGTCAGGACCTGATCGGATCGTCACGATCCGTCGAGATATTTGAAGCTGTCCCAGGCCGTTTGACTTCCGGCAGTAAAGCTTACTACCTTTTTAAACTTCACGACCCGACATCCGTTTGACTTCCGGCAGTAAGGCTTACTTCCTGATTAAACTCCACGATCCGACATCTGGTGAGTCGGGTCGTCAGACTCAGTTCATGTATATTGGACATGAGTGAATAATCCATAGCTAATGACCAATTTGTCCATTTGTTTCAGTAGTTCTTTGTTTCTCTCCTCCTTCAGGATAACAAAGGTCAAGTCGTCCACACAGAAACCACAATCAAGCAGGTAAAATAATAAACTGGCTAAATATGATTAAATTGTCATGCTGGAATCCTTCATTCTTTTTTTTTTTTTGGGACTGGCTCTTTCAGCGGTCAAGATTAATCAATTCTCCAGCTGTGATTGGCTACCCGCGAGGTCAAGATGAAGTCAACTTCACCGCTCGGGATAGCCCGTTCGTCCCGCGTTTTACTGTTTTTTAATAGCGTCCTTTGAGCCATACAATACTGATCCTTTATTGGCCAAGCTTGTTCGGTCAAGATGGCGGGATATTGGACTCTTTCTTTTTTTGCGCTTTTAAGGACCTCGACTTCGTCTCGGTCCATAAACACGCAAAAAACGAAAGAGGCCAATATCCCGCCATCTCGACCTCACACTTGTGGCCAATAACCCATATGTATTCATAATGTTCTTGTTAGCTATAGCACTATATACAATGTGCATGCTACATGTCAGACCTATTTAAAAACAACTAGAAGTAAAGATCCTAATGACGTGGGTTAAGCCCAATTTTCCCAGTCTTCGAAATTATTAATATCTTTCCCAAGCGGACAGCATGGACACGCCTAAAATAGTTTCGCTTAGTTATCTGTGTATCGGCGGTTAGCCCGGGTGGTTAGCAATGCTCGGTTGCTGCCTTTCGTTAAATGGGCTATGTCCTCGTAATTTTAACTTTTTGGGCGAACAAATGAAATCCAGGTACCTTCACGTACCCTTCCTCAAATCCAAAAGCGCTCCTAGAACTCCAAAAGAAATATGAAGCTATCAGTTTCTCAAATGGGGAGCAAACCATACACTTTTCAATCCTCGACATCCGCAACCACAGATATAGATATAGGTTTGGTAAACTGGTAAAATAATTTCAAACAGAACTAAACGATTAGTTTTGGGTTTTGCCTCTAATATGTCTTTCGAGTTTTAAATTTCAAAGTAGCTTTGCAAATGAATCATCTGTGATTGTGAACTTGTACAGAGTTTGTAATTGCGAAGGGAAAGGAAACAAACCAAGATAAAATGTTGGTAACTATAATTTCGATTGAAACTAAAGTCTCACTAGGCTGCTGGACAAAAGGATTTTACAAAAGCATCCAATGAATTAATGATGGGATTTTTTAAGGCTATTATATATGTATAAGTAATAAAGAATCTCCTCGAAAACTGAACGCGTTTTTATAGAAAGTATTTTACAAAAGTTTCCTTTCTGATAGAAAAGAATTATTCCCGAAACTCAAGTAAAAACTGTAAAGGAAAAGAACATTTTGGGTGGACTCGCCTTGAAATCAGAATGAATGAAATGATGTGAAAGTTCCGTTTCGTTGCTGAATTGCTGGTATGACTGGATCGGTACCAGGTCAAGGCCACAGCTCCTCCCTGTACCACTGGGCACACTTCATTCTCATTCCGTTAGTAGTATTATGGGCTACTATAGACCCAAAAACCACCCATAGTACTACTTCCGTTATTGGCCATTCCTATGTTGGTAAGCCAATTTTTTTGAGGATATGCCGATGAAATGACCTCAAGAACAACAAGTTTATTAAAATTGTAGCATAAAAATGACAGTATTGACAACCCGCAAATAATGGACCAGAATTTTGGAAAGATTCCTGAGGCCAGTAACATTAATGAGCTGCAAAAGATCATCCTAAGAACGGCGCACATACTGAGAAGGTTTCTGTCCATCAAATAAAAAAGCTCCCCTGGTACCTCAGGACTAAGGATTGGCCCCAGTTCTAGAAGATTGTAGAAAGTAAGAAATTAATAGCACTGAAAACGGTTATAACAATAGCAATAATAATAATAATAATAATAATAATAATAATGTAAGGTTCAATTCTTGACATTTACGTGAGGGCGGTTAGTCCGCTGAACAGTTTTCTAGTCGGCTCTTATTCTCACGCCATGTGGATTTCCCGCCATGTTAGATCACCATGTTATTGAAGCAGCTGAAGAGAGGTGTAGTGTTTGCTTTTAGAGGAATATGCACAATAAGTTCGAACCGTTCCCTTCGCCGTTCATTTCGGTGGTTGTTTTTCTGTTAATCCTGCTGTTTGGCAATAAAGGAGGAACGCATAAAAGTTATTGAGTCTGAATTCTACAAATAATAACAATAATAATAATAATAATAATAATAATAATCATGATGATGATGATGATGATGATGATGATCACCTTATTGAAGTCTGAAATCTTTCTAACCAAGCACATATGCTCTACTAATTGGGAAGACTAAACCAAATCAACTCTAAATAAAGAAGAAAAATTGTCAAGTACTTGTGAAGAATTTAAATTTCGTGGCTGGTATGACGCGGCGTTTCGTCTCTGCCAAGAGACTTATCAGATACTTTTCGAATTCCAGCAAACTCGTTGAGCATCGCGCTCAAAGTCCCGTTCGCGAAGTCAAGATGTTAGCAGTCTGGCAGTCTATCGCAGAAGGATTCCCGACCGCAAGTTCACGAGTTTATATGCAATAAAAATTGTCAAGTACTTGTGAAGAATTTAAATTTCGTGGGTGGTATGACGCGGCGTTTCGTCTCGGCCAAGAGACTCATCAGATACTTTTCGAATTCCAGCAAACTCGTTGAGCATCGCGCGAATCAAATCAAATCAGATCAAATCAAATCAAATGTTGGTTTTTAGCTCATGGATGACGTAGTTATGCCATGAGGTGGGTATAGGAGGCACTTTGATGTCACTCACTCACTCACTCACTCACTCGATTCTGATTAATTCGTTCATTAAACTTGGATGAAACATTTCTTCTGTCCCTCCCCTGGTAAGTATTGTATTTGTCCCCGTAGTCTTCTTTGCTCAAGGTTTCCAAGTTTCGGGGGGAGTAGAAATGCGTAGATTCTTGCTCGACTGTTTATGTATCATGAAGTGAATATGAATGGCGTCGATCATTGCATGTGAAGATTGTAAAGCGGATGATTTTTCGTCTGTTCCTCTTGAATATACCTTTGTGGAGTTGGAGAGTGGAAAGCTAATATGATTAACTAAAGTACACAAGCTCCGAGAAACGAAGATGGAAATCGACGAAGATTGCACGCTGATATCTTAAAGCGATGATGAAATTGCTTTTCCTACCTATCAACGATTTTTCTTGCACCCGATTGAAGAGTGCAGCAGGGAGGAATGGATGTCTCAATAATCAAAACAAGTTATTTCGATGCCACTAGCACTGAATGGCACGGTTGGAGTTCAAGACAAGAGAACAGAGAGAAAACAACGCCAAAAGCATATGTTTATATAACAAAACTAGGCATGCTATGGCCACCGAGTGTTTGGAAATAAATTTCCTGCGACCGTAAGCAAGGAAGTATCACATTTCCTATCCTCAGGCGCTTTAGACAAGGACCAAAAGCAACTAATTCGCTTGAGCAAAGGATTGGAACATTCAGCAATGAATTGAATCCCTCGTCGCATGATGGGTACTGCGTGTTGTTGCATATCAGGTTAAAGTTTAGATCTTATGTTTGACACAACATACAATGTCGGCGGCAATCGCTACACTGAATCAACATAAGCAAAGTAACCAGCAGAGCTTTTCTACCAAATAAAACTCTAGACACATTTGTTTTTTAGGAAAATATGTTCGATTTTACTGCTTAAACTGAGACAGGCACGTATTGAATTCTTAACGAAGACGAAATCAGAAATTACTCATGATTACTAAAATGTCTGAAATAGCTTTCCAAGTCGGAGGCATATTACAATGGACGCTATTGTTATTCAATGGTTTGTAAATGAAATAGCCGCGCATTCTGAGATGTAGCCGCCAAAACACGGATCTTGTTCAGAAAGTCTACCCTTTGGCTTAAATAAACGATCAGTATAAAAATTATTATTGAAAGTAATTGAATATTCTGGCAAAAAAAAAACCAGTTACCATGCTGTACCTTAGATAGACTCTGGAACTGAGAGGTTGCATTACTAGTCAAGTGTAGATCGCAATTAGTGTAGTAAGACGCATCCATGAGCTGGCTCAGAGGAGCCTTTGATTGCGAAGAGGGGAAAACCGGAGTATCCGGAGTAAAACCTCTCGGATCAGGGTAGAGAACCAACAAACTCAGCCCACTTGTGACGCCGAGTCCGGGACTGATCGAACCCCGGCTAGACACATTGGCTGAAGGCGAGTGCTCACACCTAATGGAATGCTTCTTTTCCTCCTCTATTAATTTTAGAACTGGACTAACCCGTTCCTGAAGTGGAATCCTGCTGATTATGGGCAAATAAGTCATATTCTTGTGGCGCCAAACGAGATATGGGTCCCAGACATCGTGCTGGCAAACAAGTGAGCTCCTTTTCCTTCCTAAAAATAATAGATTAGTCCAGAACGACCCCCCCCCCCCCCCCCCCCCAGTAAAAAGAAATCAACCCTTCTACAGCAGTAGAACCCCGGTAACTCAAACTCTGAAGGGAAACAAAAAAACTGTTCGAGTTAGCGGGTTTCGAGTTATCTTGGTCGATTAAAATATTCAATTTTCCAGGTTAATAATTAATAGTTTATAGATTTTCAGCACTTCGGTATACAATACAGTGTAAATTAAACTTATTTCACGAGAAATTAAAACATTTTGTAACAACTTGATCAAAAACGATTCCTTGAAACAGAAGCAAGCGAATATTAACGTTAAAAGCCGACGTTTCGGCGTCATCATGACACCATTCTCAAGGCAAAATGAATAAGTAATGCGAAGAATTGATTTCTCTAGTCTCTACAAATTAACATAATAACAAAGGGTCACAAGTTCTTCAAGTGAATACCTTTGCGCGAATCCCTAAACGTGAAAACGGACTCGATTCGCGCAAAGGTATTCACTTGAAGAACTTGTGACCCTTTGTTATTGTGTTAATTTGTAGAGACTATAGAAATCAATTCTTCGTATTACTTATTCATTTTGCCTTGAGAATGGTGTCATGATGACGCCGAAACATTGGCTTTTAACGTTAATATTCGCTTGCTTCTGTTTGTAACAACTGTAACTATTATGCATTCTTACGACAACTCAATACTGTGAATGTAACTTAGTTCATTTAACGCACTCGATTTATGTTCCATTTTGCGTCGGGGTCGTCCTATTATCCGTAAAGTTCTTATTGCTTAGGCACAAAAAATGAATGCAGCGTCTACTGTCGTAGGAGCTCCTGAAGATTCTTTCTGCTAATATGCCTCTATTTGCTGTACATTGCTTCTGGTGACCAGAAATTCGAGTTATCGGGGTAAATTTTGATCAAGGGAAACGAAAGTTAGTTCGACTTAGTGGGGTTTTCGAGTTATCCGAGTTCGAGTTAACCGAGTGAAAATGACTGAAACGTTGTGTCAAATCCAAGGAAATTGAGACTCAGTTCGAGTTAGCGGGAGATTTCGAGTTATCCGAGTGCGAGTTACCGTGTTTCTACTGTATTCATTTTTAACAATAGTTTATGAAATTGTATTGATCATACTCTGAATAGTTGACACGTCTTGATCACTAACAAACTACTCCATCCCTAACGCCAAGAACATCACAGCTACGACAAACCTCTAAGTGGCTGGATGGTGCTTTACTGCGTGGTGCTCAGTTATGCAGCAGACAAATGAACAGGGGCTGGTGACGACAAAAGATGCTGGCTTTAGAAGTCATTATTTAGCTGGGGCTCACCTTCTGCAAATTCGTATTTTTCACTGACAATTTTCAAAACGTAACTAAAACCATCAGAAGAACTGTACGCTATTATTGAAAAACGAAATTTATCCTAGCCCTTTAATGATGATGATGATGACGATGATGATGATGATGATGATGATGATGATGATGATGATGATGATGATGATGATGATGACAGTAATAACTCATATTGTGCATATAGCATACAATATGTTCATATGCGCATTACAAATACAGTAATGGAAAAAGGGTAAGAATAAGAAAGAGTAACAAACTTATAAAAACTAAGAAAGTCTAAGAATAAAATCAATACCAACAATCAGGTCAATTAAAAGCTAACTAACCTAATAGAGACTGATCGCAGGTTACACAGTTTAGTTATTCACTGTGCACTTTAACCTGTTAGACCTGACATGATGTTTGCTGAGTTACTTCAAATACTCTCATCGTGCTCTTGCTCGTGATCAACTGCTTGCTCAACTGATCCTTGTAGAAACCGGAGGTGCTAATTGTCATATACCGGTTAGACGACTACTCATTCCATCTCTTCATACGTATACAGTTGGTTTTGCCACAGTCCGTTTTTCGATGTCCAGTAATACATGAACTCTTTTACCGATTTTTTTTCCAGTGCTGATAACTTGGTTGTTCAAGCAGGTCACCTGGAGAAATTTAGCTCCTTTGTGGTGGTGCATTCTAATGGACACAATTTGTGGTTGAACCCGGCAAAGTTCCAAAGCTCTTGTGATCTGGATTTGCAATACTTTCCCTTCGACAAGCAAAAGTGCGCGATGGTCTTTCGTTCACTGACAGCCGATCGCTTCCTTATGGACGTAAATACCAGAGAAATTGACAGCGAGGATCCTCAGGAAGGTATGCAAATTATCGAAACGCTCTCTGCACTCCGCCCTCGTGCCGGTGAGATAAGCGCAAGAAGCACCAGACGTTCTCACAAGGGGCTACCACTTCTACATATACATAGGTGTTTAAACATTAGCGTTTCACTATGGTCAAATAGTTAACTGTATCCCGCTATTTTTTTTTTCTTGAATTACAACAGTACAACAACCGTTCCGTTGTCACTGAAGAAGGGCTATGCCCGAAACGTTTGTGTTTTTTCACTAGATGTCACTTTGACACTTTTTTCTCAATTTAATAATTTTTTTTGGAAATTTTGCAACAACCGTTCCTTTGGTAGACAGCAATCACAAAATCTTTTAAGGTGGGAATCAATAGCTTTGCTACGCTCAGGAACGCCTAGCAAGCTCGGGCAATCGATGTCCACTTACTTTGAGCCAATCTCGTATTTTTTTTTACGCCAACGGCGAACATCAAGTAAACGCTAAGAGATAAGAACTAGCAAATTATCCGTGGTATTTAGTTAGTATTCAGAAAGTTTCCTTTATTAAATAATCCATGTAACAGAGATATTTTAAACTTAAACGTCATATCGAACTTAGCTGAAAAGGAGGTTATTTACAATATATGTTTCTACAGTAATACTGAGCAGGAAACACTTCTAGATTTCGCTCTTGTCACCACCGCAACTCAGTACTCACTTACTACTAAAAATCAAGAAAGAAGGAAATATTCAAACTAACCAATAGACCATTTTACGGTTGTAGGTGAGAGCGAGGCTGGGGGTGACCTTGTTTTGATGCAAACCTACCTACTTTCCTTATGTAAATCATGTTTTCTTATGCTAATGTTTAATCAGCATAATTTCCATACGAAAAGCAAGTAGGTTTTTATCAAAACAAGGTTACCGCTAGCCTCGCATTCAATCAAAGGCCAGGGTACTGAGCAAAGAACTGTAAAATGGTCTGTTCGCTTATACCGATGATAAAACACTGTATACTGGATGGGATTTTTTACTTTGTTGTTGAACAGCCCACATACATTGACAATAACTTTCTATTATTCTTATCTAGAGCTTGAACTCACCACTTCAAATGGCTATTGGTCATTGAGGCGTTTTGCCATTAAGACCAATGTCCACAAAGACCAATCAGACCAACGCCAATTCCGTGAGGTTATCGTGTCTTTCGTCATCGGACGCCGTCCCATGTTCTTCGTCCTGTTTTCCATCGTGCCTTGTATGATCATCGGCATGCTCATCCTAGTTAGCTTCTTCATTCCAGCCGAAAGCGGTGAGCGTATCGGACTGTGTGCCACCATTCTGCTGGCTGTCAGTGTGTACCTGCTTGTTGTAACCGAGCAGCTGCCTGAGCAGTCGGAGACGCTGCCACTGATTGGTGTTTATTACATGGTGATCATGTTTGAAATCGGATTGGTGCTGGCCGCTACTGTTGTGGTAATGATGGCTCAACACGCAACGTCCGAGCCACCGAAGGTTCTGACATATTTAACAGGTTTGTTCTTCATGTTGTTTGTCTGTCTGTTTGTTTGTTGTTTTTACGTCCAAAGTTGGGTGTTCTCTTCTGGAGAAGACTTTCAACATTTATACGAGTAATAACGACCAGAGAGTTCAAGAGAAGTGCCAGAACAAATGAGTCCTTAGTCGCAGCTTTAAGAGCTAGAGGGTGTAAAAAACACCTGGCGATTTGCAGATTGTTTGGAGATGTTAAACTTGCGTTTCTCGACCTTCCGGGAGCTTTCAAATATAACTAGAACTGAAGGAAGAGGACTTAGTGTGGTGCAGTGGTTAGGCCCTTGAAAACTGAAATATGGATGTCCCGGGTTCACATGAGTGCCGGTCTAACGACTATGTGGAATTACTTTACTTTTGACTCTCGTCTTGTGACTCGTTTCTTTATCACTGAACCCCCCTCAAGGTTAAAAAGGATAATTAGTCATTGACATAATAATTGTTTTAACATATTGTGACTATCATCATTATAACCCCTTGTGCAGTTCCTCTGAGAATTGTCGCTTGTATGAAAAGATTGAAGATTGACGTCAGTTTTGTATGCGTCTGTCCTCATATTGATCATAAATTGCGTCATAACATTGTGAAAGTGACTGTGGAGTAACCATCCGCAGGTGAGTGTTTCCACAGTAAGCTTTGACAATGTTGTGACGCAACTTATCATAGACGCATTGAAAACTGACGGAAACGTTTTTATTTACAATAACAAAACCTCAAAATGGTCAAATGCTGGGTTCAAATGAGAAGAAAAGTAAACGTTAACAGATCCGTTAACATATGACGTAAATTAATTTTTTTCAAACCGACGCAAACATTGTCAGTAGCTTTTCTCGCTTTCTGATTAGCTAATAACAACAGCTAAGAAAGTTTCATTGGCTAAAACAGCTGACATTTTGACGTATTAGGCTAATGCTTTGCTTTTATGACTGGTACAGTTATTGAACAACTTCGCATTCCTTTCCTTGCGCCAATATCTTATGTTAAAACAGCCAACAGGAATTGACCGCGGTTCAAAAACCTCAAAACGTTACAAGTAAACAATACACGACACGTATGATTGTTCGAAAACAAATTTAAACAATCAAAAAACGATCAAATATTTTCATCCAACATGGTGTTGGACGGTTTAGCCACCTCTCTAACAATTGGATTAAAATGGCTTTTCCACGTTTGATCTAGATCAAACATTTTCATCCAACATCCCGCGCTACGAACAAACACCCCAACCAATAAAGCATGCACAGCCGGGAAAAAAACAACAACAACAGCAACAACAACAACAACAAATGAACCACGTAACGTCAAAATTTCAGTGAAAAAAATCGTTTTGTGGACTCACTCTGTCTAGTGTTTGCTCAAACATCGTTTGTGCGTTTAGCCACCCAACGTTATGTTTGACAAACACGATGTTGGATGAAAAAAGTTTAATCGTTTAGCCGGGGCTTTAATCATTAATTTTAAGAGGAATCGTTGCGATTACGTTTTAATAAGATAAAGGGAAAAGTTTCTTAATGCTGTTGAGGTACAGACGTAGAAAAACAGCCAGCCAAGCGGAGTAAAAACATTCGTTCGCTTGCAAGCAAAACAAAACAAACAAACAATTCAACTACTTCTTTGCGTCCAAAACGAGTAGAGATGATTGTTATTTGTATCCAGTCGAGAGAAAAAAAAATCCCTCTAAATTTACGATTATAGTTAATTTAGAACACTGACAGTCTGAAAGGAATTCTGGGAGGTTAGCATTTTTGTTTTAAAAGAACAATCCTTAGTGTTCGGACAGGACTCGAACCTACGACTCTTCGCTGAATAATCCTTTCTTCTAACCACTAGACCACCACGTTGCTAGTTGAAAAAAAAACCTCAGTTTTTAAACATAATATTATTCATGCGCTTATTGTACACACTGTGGTAAGCCTATATAATGACTCGCTTAACTAAGTTTAGAAAGCAAATGGAAAAGGTCGATCACCAAACCTCAACAAAAAGCTAACCATTTAAAATCAGCGCTTAGGCCTAATCACTGTAGATCAATGATATTCTATGCAAGATTCTAATAAATATCGTGTTTTACAATTCCTCGTCGTCTTGATCTTCGGTAGTCTAGTGGTAAAAAGCCGTTCCTAGTAGGAGTAGTTCCGGGTTCAAATCCAGTCCAAATAACATGGAATTTATTTTTCTTTGTTCTTTTCTGAAAAAAAGACCTGGGAAAAAGTGTTCTAACTTAACGATAATCATAAATTCAGAGCAATTAGCCATGTTCTAACGATTAAGGGCCTGGGAAGGAATTTTAAAATTAATCGATTGGAAAAAATGTTGACACTGCATGAAAGAGCATCTCAAAAATAGTCACCTTGCCAACTTTGACGCTGTTCGGTTGAATTCGAGCTGAGAAAAAAGCTTTTGAAAATTGTTAACATTAGAGACTCCGTATGGTTTGGAGAGACACACTTTCCGAATAGAGACATTTGTATGGGAAAGCTCATTCCCTAGTAATATTACTCGAACGTGTGGATGATTGTCAGAACGAGGAAATGCATTGCAAATTTTGTATTAAAGGTGAGTAATTTTACTAAAATCTGACTAAAATGGTGACTGTATAGGAGTCAGTAACCGAAGTTTTCAATAGAAAATTGTCCGAATTTTTTTAATGTTTTCAATCTAAAAAACAACACAGAACACTCCGTTAAAGGTTTATATTTCATATGCGATGTGCGGAGAATAAGCAGCATTGCTACCGGTAAATTTATCTGAAGTTTTCTGTTGAAATTCATACATTAGAGACCTTAAGCAAACACAAGAGGCGGCGTGGTGGACGACAACCGGAAGTAAAATTTCCCATTCTCGAGCTAATTAGCATAATCACGTGGAGTGTTGTCCGCTTCCTCTTACAGTGGCGGCGGCGAGAAAGGTAGGTTTCGCCGCCTCGAGAGACGGTGACTTTATTTTCTGATTTGTAGCACCTAAAATACACGGAACCTCTTCTATATAGTCAAAGAAATGTATTTTGACGCTCATATTTGTGTTTCATTTGCAAATGTTTGATATTTCTTTTGCTTTATAGCGAACATCCGCTTCACATTGGAAGAGTGAGTGAAGAACAAAGATGGCAAGCGAAGCCCGCAGCGAAGGGGCTCTGTCTAAAAGTGGGACGGGGACGTGGGGACGGGGACGCAGGGACGCGTGTTCAGGGACGTGGGACGCGGGACGCGAGATTTAGGACGTGGGGACGTAATATCGGGGACGCAGGGACGTGACATCGGCGACACGTGGATGTGACATCGGGGACACGGGGACGTAAAGTCTAACTCTAACTGCTTTGGAAATTCACTGATGCGAAATTTCGCAAGTTTACCGTTGCAAACTAGGCTTAGGGCTAAAAAATAGCTCGTCTGAGGTAAATACGGTTAGGGGCTGTTAACTTTTTCACATCTAGGATTTTGTTTTCGTTCATTTCATTGCTCGGATCAGTGAAAATTTAAAATTGCTTTTATCCCCGACACCCTCCCTGCTGTGGCCAAGTATGCTCCAGCGAGTTTTCAGTGACTCTTGACAGCAGTGCTTCTTCCTTCGTGGGCGACCATGGATGATTTTCACTGTAGGTGTTACCGAGATTGTAATCAAGTTTCGACAATTTTCTTTTTGAGGATGAATGTACGAAAATCATGTATTTGAACTGCAGATTAAGGAATGAAGCTGTGAATAATCATCGAAGTTAGGAGCACCACTTGAGCAGTAGTGAAAATAAGGCCTGAAAAAATTAGGGCTAGATTCCCTTACAAGCCTGAATATATATATATATATTTTTTCATGCTTTATTTTCACTGCTGCTTAAGTAGTGTTCACAACTGCGATGATCATTCACAGCTTCAATTTTCGTTTTCTCTAAAAAAAAAAAAAATTCCATTATTCCCTGAACAATCTGGCAATGAAAAACACCAATTTTCATACAGACGGTTTTTTTCCTGAAATACTTTCAAGCATCAAGATTTACCAGATTTGAGCTGGAATGTACAAGGATTGCAGTTATTACTGAAAACCATCACAGTAACACTAACCATGAAAATCACTGACAACTCGCTGCAGCATACTCGGTCACAGCAGGGGAGTGGGTACGCGGATAAAAGGAATTTTCAATTTTCACTGACCCAAGAAATGAAATGAACGAAAAACAAATCCTAAAAGTGAAAAAGGTTAACAGCCCCCAACCGTATTTACCTCAGACTATCTATTTTTAACCCTAAGCCTTGTTTTCAACAGTAAACTTGCGAAATTTCGCATCAGTGAATTTCCAAAGCAGTTAGAGTGAAGATATTTTCTTTACATCCCCTCGTCCTAGATAGCACGGCACCACTTCCCCGATATTACGTCCCCACGTCCCACACCTCGCTTCCCCGCGTCCCACATCTCACGTCCCCGCGTCCCACGTCCTCGAACACACGTCCCCGCGTCCCCGTCCCCAATTCCTCGTCCACTTTTAGACACAGCCCAGCGAAGGAGAGACTGAAAGCAAAAGAAATGGGTTAGTTTCCTGGGATTCACATTGTTCCGAGCGATGTTAACGTCTTGTAGACTTGAAAACTTTAGATTGTAAGTTACTGCTTGTGCAAAATACTATTTTGTTTTTCCGATTTGTCTCTCAAACTTTGGAATATTCTCGAAAGGTGAATCGATAGACAGAACCTTTTTTTAGTAAGGTTTTGTTTTCTCTCTTCTAGCTCGATCATGGAATGGACAGAAGCTCACGATTTGATCCTAGCGAAAGAAGTCAGAAAGAAGGCATTTGTTTATAGACTGCATGTGTGCAGCCTCTTTTTGGGGAAAATTTCAAGATTGGTATTACAACATAAGCGGAATGAAACCAGATCTGACAGACTTAGACATTGCTTTTGGAATTATCCATTCCTCTGAACCCTGTTTAGCCCTAAATCATCTCATCCTTGTAGGAAAATACTTTTTGTATGTGAACGCTACAGCAAACAACCAACGTCATTTCTCAGAATTTGTTTCTCTGGCTCGTGAAAAAATACTTTTAGAAAAATATATCGCAGTAACTTCAGGTAATATTAATCAATACAACAGGAAATGGAACTCCCTCAATTTTTAATTTTCCCCTCTCTATTTTCCGGTTGTTTCTTTCTTTCTGATGTTAACACTAGCTTCGTGAACGTGTGTAGATGCTGTATCAATTGTTGTTCTGCGTTAGTGGATGCAAGTATAAATGTAGTCGCCCTTCATTACTAGCTGTTTCTGTACAAAAACTAAATAATAAAAACAAATTATTATAATAGATAATTACAGAGGTGTATTGTTGGGTACGTACTAAGTAAAGCATCGTATTGTTAGTAGTGTGGTTATTGTATACGTATCGTTAATATATGGCGTATCTGATGTAGGTATAGTTGCTAGTAGTACAACTTTCCGTATTGTCAGAAGTGTATGTACCTTTATTAACAGTAATTGATTGTAAATAGTTGTCTTTGTGTTGTAGTCAATAAAGTTGTTTAAAAAAAAAAAAAAAAAAAAAAAAGAATTCA